>JAQFYG010002205.1:0-15586 GCA_034694325.1 Entomobrya corticalis
TGTCCATCGATTTCCAACGATTTTTGAACTTGTAACGTTAATCAAACGCTGCAATATCCCACGGTTTTTATATTACTTACCTTCATTTATGGTTGGACTGATAATTTTTGTACATCTTTAGCATTCATAAATACTTTAATCAAATTATGGAACAGTGAGCCAACAACCACAGTAGTCAAATTACAGCTAAAGGGCAAATACTACACACTACACTAGTCACTAGTCTTGTAATCGCGAAACACAATAGCATAATGTGTTTCATCATTTTTCGTTTTCCTTATTTCTTCACCGCAAAGACGAAGACGGTAGACGAAAGGTAGATATGTGCATAGAGAATAGTAAAGTGAAATAAATCGAGAAAACAGACATACAATAACTGCTCATTCAATAATAGGCCCTATTTTATGTCTCCACATATTTGCTACATTTATTCTTTACGACACGGAAATAAAAGCCAACAAAGCATGCATGATATCTTGTGTGTTTGTCGTTTAACCAACCAAATACAGACACACACACTCTTCGCTTTATTTATCTCATTTTTTGTCTTTCTCTCTTCGGTACACATGATAACGTTAGTCGGTTGAATTAGAGCAGATTACAAAACGTAACCTACCATGTAACCTCCTTGATCCTTAATCTACCCGGCATATATTCTACCAACCATCGAAATTAGTTTAACTTTAGCGCTAGTCACTAATTACGTTCAATATTTAAATCCAAGCAAATATCAACCTTTGAAGTACTTAACCTTACTCAAACCAAACTTATGTATTATTATTATAGTATTGCATTGAATGTATAAGCAATACGCTTCGTAAAGTATGGTCCTAGCACTAGCAATTATTAAGATCCTTTCGGTTGGAGTAGGTTACATGGTAGGCTATGTTCAAGACAGGTTACATTATAGTTAGGCTACGTAGTAGGTCTGACTGGTTACGTAACGTAATCTGCTCTAATCTAACCACGTTAGTCTGCTGTTCAGTGTCAAGTACTATAATAAAATAAGTTTGCCTTACATAAATAATACGTACCACTTATTTTATCTGTTATATTCCACAAAAGAGGCTGTAAATATAGCAATGTCATGGCTTCTTGTATTGCATTTAAAGGCTGCAATTTGCTACCTTCTTACAACATCAACAACACCAACAGCGCCAGCAACACAATCAAGCAGTAGCCGTTTTACTGTTTTATTTTACTTTTACACTTTTTATATTGTCGACATATATTTTATGCATATACATAGTTTGTGCGTAGTTCTGGTATATATTTTTGTATAGTACTTACACTGTATCAGTCATGGCCGATCGTGTTGTGGTGTGAAAGAAAAAACAGAGAAAGAACAAGAAAATGAAGCTCATGAAAAACGCCAAAGCCAAAGTGAAGAAGACTGAACCTAATGAAATTTCATGCCCTTTTTCACTTTCCTCGGCAGTAATGTGCCATGCTATGCAGATATATAGACTCAAATAGTATGTATGTAGTGTGTTGTGAACACACACGACGATGCCTAAATAGATGATGGTGTCTGATGACAGTGGTAATTCAAATATTGCCGTTTATGTGCAATACCAATTGCACGCTCACTCATTGTCACACTGCCACACAACAACAGCTTACTAGTCCAAGTAAACTCCACCAAACTCCTTTATTCCATTTTACAATATTATATTAAGGCATATCGCATGAATGAATGATAAACAGCAACTTTATAAGGAAATGCCAAACGACAAGAGTGGAACCACCCACACCTCCCTTTTCAAAATAATCAACTGAGGTATATACACTAGGAATATGCTATCGTAAATATTATATTGTGTAATGTAGTAGTGCCATAACATATATTTAGCACCCAACCATGACACAAGCCATAAATATGAAATACGTGAAAAAAGCAGTTGGTCGTCTCCTCGACTGGTGCCGTTTTGTCACTTTACTTGGTAAAATACATGCATGTTTTAGCATTATTACTACCGTGCTCTTCATGGAACAACTAAAGAGAAAAAAATATTATATTACAGTTGCATTTTTTCTTGACTGTGATAATAATAATGCATCTAATTTTCTCTACTGGAGAGTACCCAGGACACACACTCTCACTCTGGCTTTTATAATGTAATGATACTAAACTAATATAGTAATAAATAAAACAAGAGCAAACTTTTTCCTCCTTTTCTGTTTGAGCACAAAAAAGCAAATTCAACAAAAATAAATTTATTTGGCAGTTAGAAAGCACCAACCACTACTGCTTCTTCCTTTTCTATTTTTATTGTCATGTTACATATTATGCATTACTTCTATTATTGTTATTATTATTGCTATTACGCCATTATTCTGCAGAAACGGGCAAGAAAGAAAAATAATACGTTACAATTTATTTTTTTAAAGAAAAAAATGTTTTATTATTTTTTTTTGCTTGTGTAACTTTTGTATGGACTAACTCTAAGCTCATGACTCTCACATATCATATTATTATTATTATATATGCAGTTTTAGGTAGATTGCGCTATATTATTTTTCTTTGTGTGCGGTGTGGTGGGTCCCCATTGTCTTTTTTCCTTTTTTTGGATATGATTACGTATGTCTTTTGGTCGTTGCGTCTTCCTACACACACATTCCTCTTTCTTTTTTCTTTTTCTTCCACGTTCATTCATGCAAATCCACATATTTTCCTTTCCCTTTTCGTTTACTTTTTTCCCTATTTCTTTGTCCTTCTTTCTCAAAGAAATTTACATGAAAACCAAGCCAAAGCCAGATGTTTTTTCTTCGTGGCGGTTAGGAAATATACATTTACTCATCCACCGTATATAAAACTACCGATACACTGTTTTCATTGTCTGCATGTTTTATACTTATTTTCCTAAAAACATTGTAGCAATGTGAAGTGAAGTATCCGTGCATGATAGTATGCTACAGCTACATCATCATCGCACATACGTAACATGATTTGTATATTATTCTGCTTCCATGCTCAGCATTTTACTAAAAACTCTGACCGATATAAGACTAAACCAATAACATTTTCTGGTGTGTGTGCTGCTTTTTGCTGTTCGTACATGCTTGTAATGACATAAGACCCACTTAGAAACTCCCACTACAGAAACATTACTCATGCAAGAAAATACGAAGATTAAGATTATATGAATTTCATACTTTCTGTGTCATTTTTGCAGACGATAAAAACAAAGTATACAATTTCATAGAAGAAGAACGGAATTCACAACTGTTCGTCGCATTGTTTTAGTCTTATTGTTTTGATTGCTCTGAGTTAGTGTGAATAGACCTTATCGTCTATAACTACCTAGTATGCTCTCCTTAGAAGACATTCTTTCATTTACGGAAATTTTAAAGTACAGATTGGGCTAGAGAAAAAGTGGGGCTTGCTGTATACATAATATATTATATTGAAAGTGTTACCAGAGTGTGTGCAAAAGGGACAAGTGTGGGTAACACATTCAATTCATAGTACATTATTGCATTGGTTCGGTTGGTTGAACTAACAACTGAAAGAAGCTCAACTGTAAATTCACATCTCAACACATCATAGAATCATTCTTTGGGTCCTTTACACAGTCCCCGGTATAAGTGTACTATCATCATCAGCAATAGCAGCAGTACCACCTTTCACATATCTAGTACATGCCACTTACATTTTAGATACAAAATTGTCCCTATGCAGAGTTGTTGTCGCCATGTCGCATGAATGTTTATGTTATTATGCCTCTTTTTAACTCACGTAAAAATATATTACGTAGTAGCAGCGACAGCTACGACGATGCTCGCTCCGATCTCCACTGTTTCTTGAGCATGTCCTCCGCCACACTGCTGCTTTTCCTGCCATTGCTATTTCTGTTGAAGCAGAAGTTTTGCAACCAAAAAGGGAGAAAAGGAAAGAAAAAAATATTTTTCTCTTTTCGCATGAATAACGCAATTTTTTGAGAAGATGCACTAGGGAGAAAATTTTTCTCTCTGTATGTATGTATTATCGTTATTTCCATATTTTTTCTTGAGATGATGCAGTACTACGTACTTACATTTTTTCAATTCAGTGTACAAAAAAAAATTTTCGGGGGAAAATAGGTGACTGTGAGATTAGTTGTCAATGTCTGTGCTGCTAGTTTGAGCAAAATAAAATAGAGAAAGCAGGTCTGAAGGTTCTTCCAGTTCAGTGAAATTGCTATGTACGTACAGTAAGTGCATAAAGTGATCTGAATTATGTAAAACAAACATTATATTCATCTATTGTAACATGAACAGAAGTGGGAAATATTTTTGCCGGTGTGAAAAATAATATTGGGGTAACCCCTTTAGAGTTGTGGGTGTACTATGATAACGGTGACGAGAATACAGTAAAGTTATGGGAATATCTGTGATCATGACAGAACAATGTTGGGACATAAGTTTTTTACAATAATAAAAATAAAATAGAGCAAAGAAAAGAAATATGTGTTTGCTCTCCTCGTTTTCTTTTACAAAGCGATAGAATCATTTCACTGGAGCATTCAATTTTGCTTTCTTGTTCAGTGCCTTTAAAACCGACTGACAAAGCAATACTAATATTTTTACAAGTTTCATCATCAAACTACTTGTCTTGACAATAAGTTTTACCTATCACAATTTCTTTGTCTAGTTTATTGAGAATGGTAAAGAAAAAATTGAACAAAACAGACACACCTATTTTAATTTTAGTTTGCGTTCTTAACGTATCCCAGATTTGAAAAAACCCAACGTGTTTTATGAAAAGAATGCGTCACATGATGACTAGAAGAAAAGCAACAGTGAAAAAACATTTGGTAATCATAAAATTAAACAACAGTCGTAAATTTAAGTACACCAAGTTTATAGATTCGGCAGTAATAATTTTGTGAACCATATTTTGCGTATTCTAAGTTGTTGATAAATTTTTCATTTCATTTTTAAATTTTAGTAAAATGGCATGAAAAAGCGATGTTGTTAGATATGATATAATAATGTAATGTTATGCATAGTGCCATTTCTTAGGAAAGAGAACGGGAAAAATTATTCATGAAAAAACTAGTGGCCACGCAAACACGCACAAACAGACAGACACACTCACTCACGCAGGTAGGCACACACACATTTCTGCATGCTGAAATGCTGAATGCTAAATGAAGAATCGGATGACGGCATATGAAAAAAATACTACTCCATCGCTGCTGATGCTTTTCATTTAATTTTACTTCATTCAAAACTGTTACATAAGTAGACTGAGAGAAAGAAGAGAGTGAGTAGAAGTTTCTTTTTGTGTCCATTCAAAAATTCTATGGATATTGCATGCACATTCATTTAGCCGTCACCGTCACTTCACCAAAGAACATTGAAACGCACACACACGTCTATCACTCATACCGAATTAGAAGGAAACCTTAGCCACCTAGAGCTTCTCTTATTTAGCATTTAGCATGACTCATTTTGATTACGAGAGAAGAACATTCTATGTCGGTGCCCGGTGTTATGCTGTCGGATGGTGAATACGGGAAGGTACTTTCTCCCAACGTACCCATCTCACTAATTATTTACGCTCTTAATGGGTCTGTATGTAAAGGAATAAAAATACTGTTATAGAACAGCATGTTCCCTACTAACCAATGAAAGACCAGTAATGCGTAATGTAAACAATGAAATAAAATGTCATGTTTCCCCTTTTAAAAACACAATGCTATTTATTTTATGACAGTTTTCAAAATTTGCTGTGTAGCTTTAGAAAACGCAGCAGGAGAGCACAACTCAACCCTATTTATTTACCTGATGATGACGATGATGATGACAGTGACAAGAAAGAAAGTAGATGAGGAGGAAAAAACTAGGAAAAGGCAGCAACTACTCCCTCGTTGCAAGAATCAGGACGGAATTTTAATTTTTTACATGACCCCAAATCACCACTCCAGGTTTCCCCTGTTTCCTTTATATTTATGGCCTTTTAAGAGTGTTACTTGCATAAAATAATGGAATGAACCCCTGCTATCCGAAAAAGGAGGACGAAGTATCAGTAATTACACAACTGCTAGTGTCGATAGTGGTTAGTAATGATGGCAAATATGGTGAAACAAAACAATGTCTTCACCACCACCATGGTAATAATTCTTGCAACATTATATTATGTAATTCCAGTAGAAATTAACTCAAAGAAACCGCTACAGAAAGCACTACTAAGGTTTTCCTCTGCTAAGCCCTCTCCTCACTTCGGTTTCACTTCTAGTAAGCAAGTCTTTAATATAATCCAATAAAAAATCCATCAATTTACTACATAAAAAGCAAGGAAAGAATATAATAATATTCATTTCTATTTAATGTGTTATGGAGGAATTGAAAGTATTTAATGAATAAATGATACCACAGAAGTATATACCAGAGCTCATGTTTTGCCCGCTTGTGTTCTTTTTCCGTTAGTGTTGGAGTTGTTTTCGGCGTCGGCGGCACAATAATAACGATGATGAAAGCCTAAAACACCATGAAGTGAAATAATAATATATAATATGATTATTCTGATGATTTCGGTGCTCTTTGTGTTCCAACTGATATTACGAATGGCGGTGATGATGATACCGGGTGTGTTTGTTCCTGTTTCTATACGATTTTCACTTTTACCTTCTAATTAGCGAAAGAAGCCATTCTCAATGTGTTACAGAGAGAACCTGGTTGAAAGAACGAAATGTAGACTTGATATTATTACTTTTGTTCTTTTAAATATAATATTGTTCGTAATTTCTGCTTTGTCTGCATTATATTTTACGTAAACTAAATATTACTACTGGGTATAAGCTTTGTAACGAAACTGAAAAGTTCATTGTAAAAATGCATTATTTACGTTTCTAGAAGCAAAACTTACGCAGAAATTGTTTGCCCGTGGCATCAAATATAATTCGTTTTGCACCATCAAATTGTGGGCACCGGCAGCGTTGTAATTTGTAAAAAAATTTAAGGCTAAACGATGTGATGCACTCTGTTTATATACGGATGCAGTGAGCTGAAACAATAGATGGGTATAAGGATATATGAGTAAGATGAAAGGAAAGCAATTCAGTGGAAAGTGGAACAGAAGGTAAAAAACAATGCAAATAAAAACGTTAGCTTTCACCGCAATAAAACAAAAATAATTTTGCACAAATGTCGCTATTTGCAATTGTTGTCGTTGTTGTGCATAAGCATTTGCGGTCCCTTGTCCCACATTGCCCGCTGGAAGTACCCGAATAATGGGATAAATGGCGGTAAAAGTAGAACAAAAGATTGTTTTTGTTTTCCTTTCGACAACACGAAATTCGAGATTAAATACTCGAGAGTGTCATTTTTGTAGTGATGATGATGATGATGAGAAAAGGATAATGGGCATGTTAGCTTGTAGATTGGAGTTAAAACCTTTGTCAGTTCAATATATTATGCTTGTATAACCCTCCTGCCTTTAAGTTGAATACAAAAACTCTACGAGTTTAAGTGTACAAGAAATAAATGTGGGGCGAATGGATACAAAATGTGTGGTATATTTTCTAGCAGTTGAACGGTTTTTCAGATCTATTATATAATCCTTTTCAAATTCAACTTATTTTAAACTATTTTTTAAAGTTTTCGTCAGTGCATATTATAGGAATACATAACTAGTTTTGTCATTTTAAACTCGCTCATCATATTTTATAAAATATCTTCGGTCATGATTTTAAGCCTAAGCTTACGAATACCAATAGTGTTTTAAAATATCTTTCCATGATAATTTATTTTTAATGATGATGAAGTTCTCGTCACGTCGAATTTCTATAACCGATGGTGCTGACAACAGAAAAATAAGGAGAGATCATTTCTAAAGATAGCAATATGCACAATAAAGCGGTTAATTATAATGATAACTATCAAAGCGTTTTGGTAATACAACGTAATGAAAGTCATAATGATCATAATAATGTCTGAAAGAAAAAAATACGAGATTTAATAACTCAAGGACGGTAAATAGAAGTCTAAAGAGAGATGCGTAGGAGTAATTACTGCTGCCGCTTGGATCCTGTGTGTTTTAGAAGTTGGTTTTGTTTTGAGCTGTTCTCATGTTTCTTTTCTAGTTTTAGTGAACAAAATACTAAGATCGCTTGTGATGAAGTGGAGTTGTCAAGCACATTTTTATGCCTAGCGTATTTTTTCTTTCTTTTTACGCTTTTACTGTGGATGAGGATTTTCTTTTTGCTTTTCACTGCTGTTGTTTCTTTTGGCTTTCTTTTGTTGTTTTAGTGACAGCTACAACATTTAAGAAAAAGGAAAGTGAGTGGTGGGGAAAAGGGTTAAATGAAGTGTGCCAATGGCATTTAATGACGGTAGAGAGCTTAACAAAAACGTTGGCAGCAGTGTGAAGAAGAATAACAGGGAAATTCGTAAATTGGTAATTTAGCAGCTTGTTCTTTTCTTCCTATTTACTTATTCATGAGTATAATAGTGATGATGCTGACGATAAACTTATTTGTAGGCATTTTAGTAAACAAGGAGTTTATTTTTCTATAAGAAAGCGAAATGCAAAAAATTGGAACAGGTGGTATTTTCCATGTAAAAAGATTGGGCACGTCATGTTTTTCAACCTTATAGAAAAGGTAGCAATTATTTCAACAAAACATTATTGTATGGGATACATGTAATATAATCATCATCATAATATCATACTAACATTCATAGCAGGTTAAATCTCTAAATGTTTACTCATGTAAAAATTTATTCGTTTTAGTGAAAAGGCACGCATGATGATGATATAAAAATTATAGGTTACTTCAACAGTGTAGTGCCCCAACCCCAACAAACAATCGAGATATCACTTTTTTCTTCTTTCCCAAAAATCAAAAGCTGAGTCAAATCCAGGAAAGCAGCTGACACAATAACTACTTTCTCTTGTGTAACCGAAAAACAAGTGTACAAATAGTCTTTTGCTGACTATTGTTTTTATGCGTATTTCATATTTACTATGTATTCTGTTGTGTGTATAGGAAATAATACATAATTATATATTTCACGGTTTTCTCTATTATTGATTTAGTATAACTGGAGTAAAGCAGCTAAATTGCATAGAAAATATGTATTTTGTATGTAGAAAATCATGTTGGTGTTACTGTTGTTTCTTTTCCATGTGTTTCATAATAATAATTTTCCATTTCCTTTCTCCTACACGTATATTTCCTAGTCTCTGCCAATAGTTTGGTTTTTCCTTCTATCTTCAGGCTGGATTGGAATTGCCCTGTAAAAGGTAATCGCTAATAGCGGGACATTTTTGGGGCTTCTGAAACATTTGTGTCACAAAAACATAAAGAATGCCTATCTACGTTTTTGCTGTGAAAATGCTGAGAAACAACAACCACGTAAATTTGTATGGAGATTTTTACAAATATAGATATTAAACAAATGTAATATTATCTAGTTTTATTTAAGCTTTCATCATGTGTCTGTATGATCTGTTTGTGTTTATATTTTAATTTTAAATTCTGTCTTGTTTCAATGAAAACCATTAAGAACGACGTTGCTAAGAAATTATTGGTGCCATCAAATAGAACCCATTTGACTTATGCATGCATGCATATTTGTAAAAATTTATATGAACAATAGGCGTCTAACCGTAAGAGTAATTTTGCACACTCATTCTATATAACTTTAGAGTATGCAAATACGACAAGTTATTGATGAGATAATATTTCGAATAACACAAAGAGAAAAGCCATAACCGAGATTATTAAAAGGTGATGACATCAACTAACAATTATGAGAACAGGAGCACATGACAGATGGTAGGTGCAGGAAACCATGCAGTACATTTTACCACAATTTGCTAACTAATGATACTTCTCCAGTGAATGCCACAATGTTTTATTTTCCTCCATATGAGATCAAAATTATTGTTACAGATGCGTACTGTAGTCCATGTCTGCCAACCCATTTGACTTACTGAACAAAAGGATCAATGCTACATTGTCACTTCATTAGCAAAAATGACATACACGATGAGGTTAAAACAAATATTTCCAAACTTACATGATCTCTGAGAAAAATGCTGTGTATTCAAAATGTTAATTCGTCAGATATGCTGAAAAAACATTTTGTTTTGTACCTTTTGCTTTCTATACTTTTCTATAAACAAAATGATATAAACGCAGACTAGGGGGGAATGAAAATACAATAAAACCTATTAAAGTTTCAAAGTGCGCGTAAGCACATAGCTAACCTCTAGGAGTCAAGTGAGGTCAAACGGTCAAGAGATCATTCTCATTGAATTCCGTCATCGATTATCCCTATATCCTAAGTTTAAGCTCTCTAGCTTAAATCTGCATATGCCGCTGGGGTCAATTGAGATCAAGGGGTCAAGTGACCAATCTCATTGAATTTCTCGTCGTCGATTATCCCCATGTTATAAGTTTAAGCTTAAGTCTGTATGCAGTTGACCCCATGCCCCTGAGGTCAATTGAGGTCAAGGGGTCAAGTCGCCAATCTCATTGAATTCCCCGTCATCGATAACCCTGAAGTCCTAAGTTTCAGCTCTCTAGCATACGTATGGATAGCCCAGTGTAAGCTTTATGAAAAGGTGAGGGCCGGGACAGGACATAGACGCTTACTTTTATATGCCCTTACGCGCAAATAATTAAGAACGCCTCGCCCTTTCTTCTACTTTTCTTTGCCATTATTATTTTTATTATTATTAAAAATACATATTAAAATACAGATATATGCCCAATGGTGTTGTATTTGATAGTTCATAAAATATACACGGCATCCTAATGCCATGACTATTAGCACGATGTTCATGGTTATAATGTCAGAAAAGAGAAAAATGAGGAGAGATGATAACATCAAGAGAGAAAGAGAGAAATGAAGTGACAATCAACTTCTCCACGCATAAAACAGGAACAAGGAGGGAAAAAATTCCCCCTTCTTTTCATCCTTTTACACTTTTTACCCTCTATATGTGTTGATAATAACGATAATTTTGGGAGTGGATGCACGCACATACAATCAGCCAACAGAAGAGACTTCATTCAAGTCAAATGATGCTAATTGAAATCCTATTCTAGATGGGTGGAGGTGATGCTGGAATGGTAAACGACGAACAATCTGGAAGTGAAAAAAATATCTTGCATATTTTATAAGTCACGACAAGGCGTACATCCCAACACGAACAAAGGAATTTTGTGAGGATGGTAAATCGGCCAAGAAAAGAGAAAGGAGAGAAAAATGAGAGTGTTTAAAGCTAGTGTACCCGATTCTTTGTCTAGTGAAAATGATGCAGAGTTGGCAATGCACGTCATCAGATTTTTTATGTCCTTTTGCATTACTAGGTTCATGTAAATTAATATAAAATGTTTGGCATACGATTCCTCTTTATAGATAATACTGCAAAGCTGAGAAGATGTGAATCTCTCGTTTTCTGTGAATTATTTATTACGGATATTTGCATATTTACAGGACGCGCTGGTGGCAAGTGACAATGAAATACGACGGGTCGCAAGAACCAAGATGCGATTAATTACTTTCAGGAAAAGCAAAATCATTTTTTCCCTTGTGGAACGATCATCATCATCACTATCGTCATCATCGTGTGTTTCCTATTCATTCACTAATAATCGCCATTCGCCATCATCACAGACACAAACAAGTCACACCACCATTCCACCACACAGCAGCACACCATGCCAATAACAGAAGCTGCGGAGCAGCTGCACACGAAATGTTATCACACGCACATTTCATACTGATGAATTACTTTATATAATAGGAAGCTAATACGAACATGCATAAATATTCTCAGCATAAAACTTGTAGCATCAGTCGAGAATAAGCATAAATCTTGATGGTAGTAAAATTAAAATATATTGCTTTATTAAATATTAGGCTTATTTGTATGGAGCATGTAAATAATTATATAAAAGGTGCCCTTGTTCATGTTTTGACAGCGTCTGGAATTGAAACTCAGTAGTACATATATTTTAAAAGATATTGGATAAAAAAGTTTATGTAACTAATTTTTGTTAGAACCACTTTCCGGCTTAATTTAAGTCAAATTTTTCAAAGAACAGAATTTAATTGTCAGTTCTCACCGTAAACATTATTATGTTCAGTTAAATGGGATAACACGAAATATCCTTCATTTATATCCGTTTGTCACTATTTATAAGTAAATTCTGTTTGCATTCATGATTTAGATTGTTTTTAAGAAGAGAAAGGGAGTCGCAGCCAACAAGATATTTTAAAATTAAAAATTTAAGATTGTGATACCATCTTTTAAATCCATGAAAAGTTAAAATACTGTTAGGAAACGAGCACAGAAGTACTCTATTAATGAGAGAAATGGTTTTTACAAAACGACCGGAGTGGAACGAAGTGGAGATGAATTGTTTCGTCACATAACTATAATTTTCACCACCTTCTTCTAAGAATGCTTGAGGGAGTACTCCGCCTATATATTTTTTACTCATTCTCTCGTTTTTCGATGGCGATGGAGTTAACGCACAGAACATAGTCAAGACCATAAATAAAGCGTATACACAGAGAAAACAATGTAGGCGCTAGTTGGTTCCATTGTATAACTTGAGGCTGTTACGATGATAAGCCACGCACACGCATCAGTTGTACCAGTATAGTACCATACAATAATACAACTCGCCACATTTTTAATACCCGCGAGGTTTTGTCGGTTGTTTGATGATAAGAATGGTGCAAGGCAATGATGGTGGTTCTGTTTGCTGGCGTTTGTCGCAACGTCTTTTTTGTGAATGTCCTTTCCTTTTCTTTCTTTTTCCCTTTTCTTTCTCGTCTTTCATGATTATTCTCATCGTGATCATCATCTTGTCGTATGTATCATCAACAAGATAACATCAAAGAAAAATGGATAAAAAAGAGTGAGCATTTTTTGTCGAATTCAAAAAACGAAAGCGTACATGCCATTACGCAAATATTTTTTCTGCTGAGGATAAAAACATCCAGAAAGACGAAAAGAGAAAGAAAATACGAAATAAAAATAAATAAATGCTTTCACCAACTGTCTCTTTGCATTTAACTTTCGTTTCTCTTTCGCTTCAAAAAAGGAGTAAGTTCAGAAAATATGTTTTGCTTCAAAAACGGGGAAAGAAGAACATGGTCTGCATTATGGTTATCAATCATCATCCCATCACAACCCATGTCATCATTTGCCATTTAAAACAGATAGCAGCGCAAAAAGATAAAGCTACTAAAGCATCTTCGTCGTGTTCATAGTCGCCGTTGTAAAATGTAGTTTTAAGCACATAAATATAAAATATGTTTGCTTTTACTTATACTTTTAAGGGAAAAGTTTGCATGTAAAAATGTCATGGATTTTTTGACCTGTCATGTGATGAGACGCTGATGTAGAATGCCTTTTTCCTTCCTCCATCTTCTCAACTGATCTCTAATTTTTAAGATATTCTCCTTTGCTAGTTTTTTATTCCACTTCAGTAATATTTAATACGACGGTGTTTGTACCAATCCTCTTTAAATATTTTTTCAACTTTAGCTTTCTCCAAAACTATTTTTATTCGACGGCAGAAAAAATATCTATAAAAACGTACGAGACTCTTCAGAGAGAAAGGGACAGACTGTATAAAGAATTAACCTCTTTTTAGAAAAAATAGATAAACAGATAGATAGAGACGGTAACTGTCTGTTGCTTTGTAAGCTTATTTCACTGCGACGACCGAAGAAAAGCTAACCCAAAAGAAAGCCAAGTAACCAAGTGTGTGTATTTTTTTTAAAAGCCTATTTCATTTTTTATGGTGATGAGCATGACGACAAGAAGGATGATCACAACACACACACAAACCATGTCCTCATTCAAGTGATATGGAAAGAGCTTGAGAGATAGAAAGAGAAGCTGCTTGGTATGCATCATCTTTGACGATCAGTTTACTTTGATAGTATTATTACAAGAGAAAATGGATAAGAGTGACATTATTACCGTGTACGCAGAGAGTACACATGTATCTCCAGCGAACCATTTCCCACAAAATGCTCATAAAAAATACATGTTCTTCTGAAAAAAGAAAGTTGTCTTTTTGCTGACGTATAGATACTCCCTTTTTTACAAATCTCAGCAAGTGGGTGAGTGACTGAGCTGCTTTACTTTCTTGAAAGACTGCCATATAGTAGAGAGTAGCAAGTAGAGTTTATTAGCGTTTTTCAGTGATTTTTATCAGCTTGCCCCAGTACAAGTTGGAACAGAGGGGAGGGGTGCGGGTGGTAGTTTACATTATGTATCTAGTAGGCATATATACAATAATAGAGTAAAAAGGATAGCTATAGTATCATCATTCTTTCTTAAAATACTCTTTACCTAGAAACATAACAAAAAATACGGAATATGATGACGACGGTGATGATGATGATGGCTTGAAATGGAATCTAGAAGAGAGTATTATGCAAATCCAGATGAAAAAAGGAGAAGTGGAAAAGCACACACACTCACTCACTTACGAAAAGTTGTGAAAGACGAAAGGAAAAAAGCTTTTAAAAAGGAGAAGATGGAAAAAACTGGTGACTCTCTCTCCCTCTCTTTCCTTCTGACACACACCGTCTCCCTTTTTAGAGTGAGTGGTTGAAAGTAGCTGGATCCAGATCTCTTCTTGTTTTCTTCTCTCAAAAATAACGGAGGAAAATAAGATGAGGACGCGTTCAAGATGATCATGACGATGATGATGAGGATGTTTATTATGATGATGTATGAATACAAGCCGGCAAGACGCTCTTCTTCAATCTCCATCATCCTTGCTTTTTATAAATAGTAAGTATATAGTCACATGCATGCAAAAATGGATATATGCATGCATACACAACGATATACATGAGTGTTACGGTGAGTAGTAGGAGTGTGTAGCAGTCAAAAAGAATTTCGGGATGATGAGGATGCGGAGCTTGGTTTCGGTTTATTTATTGATGAACTACTTCTATATCTTTCCATCATCGTCATCATCACAGCCTCTCTGCTTCCTTGGTCTCGCCTTATGGCGACGGCGTCTCCTTTTTACAGTTTCATTTCATCATCATCGTCCTCATCATCATCTTTCTGCCTTCCTTTCATTCAGTAGCCAGCCTACTCATATTATTATCATGTGGTCTCCTTTCCTCCTTTACCACCACTGTCGTCTCCTTTGCCGCGCATCCTATTTTGTGTGCTCCTTGTACTTTTCCAGCAGGCCAACTCTCCCTGGATCAAAACCATCAAACCACACCAATACCATGCCAAAGCCAACACCAACTTATCACCACTTTTCATCATCATCACCGTAAATATTTATTATATGCATAAGTACATGCATGTTTTTGAAGAGATAGTAAGAAACTTGGACAGATCTGTGCCTTGAATGCATGCATGTCTGATAGCTTCATCATGATTACTATAACTCTATGTTCATTGTCAGGATACAGGAATATGCTTAATATCAAGATTCGATGCCAAATCACAAGTTTGCTTCATCGTTTGCCGTTTTCAGTGGTCTAAATCCTATATATATACGCTGATGTGTCCGGTCATTCACTTTTCGACACTAGCGCCACCAACAACTGCGGCTCAAATGTACACTACATGCTAGCGCCACCAACAACT
>JAQFYG010002206.1:0-15586 GCA_034694325.1 Entomobrya corticalis
ATGATATTAAATGTTCTCAAAGTGTTTGCTGTAGTAAAAAATGAGAATTATATTTTGTAATTAGTGTCCTGTTTATTTTGTTTGCAACCATAAAGTGTATTTTAGGTTAATGCAATGACATACCAAAGCAAAATGAAAGACCTAGAACAGAGATAAAATGACGAATTTACAAATTCCTATAAGTTACCTACCTAATAGATGTATTTATAAAAAGTCACCAGACTAATCTAAAAAGTATATTATAGTATATATCATGTAGCTGTACATTATTGGAAATCAAACCTCAAATGCGGAAGCTGGTCGTTAAATTGTTGGATGGAGCAGCCTTTTGAAGATATGTATTTAATGATTAGCTAGCTATTCGAAAAAATTCAAAATAAAATGATTTATATTGTATAAAAATTAGGTTCCGCGATTTTTCATGTTTTCCAAAATTCATGATAAACATACCAGCTTTAAAATCAGTGATAATTTTTACATAAAATAAACAAATTCCAAGTTACTTTTCTGGTGCTAACTGTGCCATATCCTGTGATTCGACTTGTGTCCTAAAACCTGGCCCCCATCTCGGCTTAATTTAAATGCTATGCATTCTCTGAAAATCAAAATCTGCACATTTAAATACTTTCGATCGTACAATATTCATAAAACAATTGAATTGTGCTATCAGATTTACGGATTCCACTTCATTTCCATTCATTCATACAGTTTTTAAGAAAATTTAACAAAAAATTAAAAACAAAACCAACATTACTGCAAAAGTTTTAAAAATCTTTGGAGAATTCCTCTTTTGGTGGAAAATGTACTTTCTGCAAATAAGCTATCTCGGTTTAAAATTTGAAACCACTTTTTCTCGCCTATTATATTTATTTAATTACGAGTATGTACGTAGTTAACGCATAATTATGATATGGATGAATAATATATTGTTTGAACTTAAAAGCTAACTTCAAAAATGTATGTAGACATTTTAAACAATTTACCACTTTACTGGTCCAAACACATCGCCTTCTTTTACAGAGATTGTAAGTACCAAGAATTATAATTGAAATAACAAATAAATGATTAGGCCACTAGTGCTACCCTTTTCGTACCGTGGGGAGTGATGAGCAAGCAGCGTTAATTGCACTCAAAGCGCTTTTGCATTATAAATTATCTATATGCATCATACGTAAGGTATTAATTATCAGAGATCTAATAATGTATGTAATAATTCTAGCGATACTGTAGTTCACTACCCAAAGTAACAAATAAGTAATACTTAAGGCGATGTTTTTAACTGAAACATAGTATTGATTAAATGAAAACAGAACAACTTTTATTTTATCAAGAATTTCCGTAGAGTGAGTATGGGTATGAGATGTTCTGTTACTTACAATAATAATTTTATGGCGTGTTTAAGTTTAAAATCGACATGAAATGATAGAAAACTTTTGCAATCATCATAAATTACAGAGATTACAGAAATAATAAATACTTTTACTGAACACATCACTCACTAGAAAAGAATTCGGGAATCTATTACTTTAAGCGAAGAGTTAGTTGATTTATTATTTTTGTTTCAAAGATGAATGTTTGTTAAATTCTCGACATTAAGCCTTAAGTAAAAATTGTCTTCGTTGCATAAAATTTACCTTTTAAAGTTTAATGAAATATTATTGTTTCCGTTTGATTGCATGTTATTTAACTTTAGCGCAAATTATGATCTCTTCAAGATTTATAAAATACGAACAAAATAATATTTTTAAATCGTCGACAAGTTTATGTTTTAAAATGCACAATGTTTCTAGTTTATCTTTAAAATGTTTTCAAAATTTCAAACATACTTAAGTTTCATAACTGTTTATGTCTAGTCTGATCAGTTTAATAATAAATCTTGATAGCTTACTTGGCTAACATAGTTGTTTAATGAATTATTATATGATGCTGCTATTTAATTAATCTGTACTTATATTATGTAAAAAATAACTCAAGAGGAATTTCAAAATTCTGAAGTACGTGAAAGAATATTAGTGAGAAAACGAATAAAGTCGTTACTAGCATTTTGCATTTCAATAAAACTTTAATTAGTGAAGATGAAAAATGATAATAATGCGACTACCGCGTATAAAGGTTATTTCCCAGCAATGTACAGGAACTGGTAAAAAGTCAATCTTTAAAACTGTAAATAATATTAATACTATTTGAAAAAAGTATACCTTTCTTCTGAATCTATCTGACGCATTACTAATAATAACTTAAAAGAAATCTAGTGTTTTGAAACTTTAATTAATGTGTGTATCGGTTTCATGGTTTTATCTCGGTTTACTTACAATATTCCTTCTTAAGTTTTGATTCTCTTTATGAATTCATTATCGCGGCTATCTGCTAACAAATATATCAACATAAATCGAAGATTTTAATTCGGATGGCATCTTGACGGGAGCTTGTTCCCAAAGTCTTTGTTTAATATAATATGATACATACCAAAATAAACTATGTAAGATAAACAGCTACTGAAGTAAAATATTAAGTTAAAGTTAAAATTGTTTTGGTATTATGTAATTAATTGAAGACATACGTTCCAATTGTTCTCATCCTTCGTTAAAGAATCAAATATTTTTTAAACCTCATTCAAACATAATTATGTTTCCGATCTAAACATAAAATCAACATATTTATGAAAAGACGTAATAAAATATAATAATTATGAACTGATCGGTGGAATATACCGAAAAGACAAATTATTTACTGTGCAAAATTTCTTTACTTTCACCATATTCACATGGCACGACAAAGGCAATGATTTCAGTGTATTTACAGCGATGTTCAGAAAAATATTATATATGACAATTATTCATTCATTTAATGAGCCCAATAATCTATCGAATTAAGTTCTCAGTATTAGTATTTATTATTAAACTCATTTTTACCTTACAAATCGAATTCGTTCACAGTTCCTTAACACGTTGAATTTTTATTTTAAAGGATTTTAAGTGCGCTTAAAATTAAAATTTACCCTTCTTCACTTCACCTTTCATTGCACTAGCTCCAATACATGCCGTTTTATTTTATATGTCAAGTTTTGCACTTTGCAGTTTTAAAGATTATTGGATAATAAATTAAAATATTGTTGGTTTACCAAAAATCTTATTTTTAAAGTTTTCTAGACTGTTTGCTCTTTTTAGAATTACTGATTCATCTCATTATTAACGCATTATTATACTTAATATACATCATGCTATTACTTAAGATTAAAGTTATAATAGTCAGTTACAAATTATGAAATTTAAGGAGCAGATAAAATGAGCGTGTTCAGATGTAACGGATTTACAACGTTTATTCCTTCGGGAACTGACGTGGTGGATTTTTCATCTTTCACCACGCAAGTTGCATCTTTTATTTTAGTGACAATTTCACCACCACCAGCCTCAATTAGGCGTTCGAAAGCTTTAGCTTTGTCCGAAGTCTGATCCATTATAAAAAATTTCACACCAATCATTGGCCGTTTATCTTTATCTTCCATCTGTGCTTTCAGCCATCCGTAACTTGCCCGAGCCAATTCACGTTCCTTGTTTTCGTTAATGTTGCTTTCATGCCACAAGAACTCCTCGTCGATCTGTGTCAAGAAAGTTATAGGTTAAAATTAATTTGCCGTTGCAACTAATTAATAATAATTACACTCCAAATTATGAAATTTACTTACCGCTAAGAAACGTCCTGCTTCTTCCGACTTTGTAAGATAGCCTGGTTTCAAAATGTATTTTCCAGAGGCAATGCAACCCAAAACTTTCTCACTTCTAAGTAGTTTGGAAGTAATAAGAGCGTTACAGTTAATGTCAAAGTTTGACTCTTTAGACGTGGTTCCTCCTAAACTCTTGATGATTTTCATTGCTTCCATCTTTTCACGTGGATCCAGAGATGAAAGTCCAAAGATGGGGTTTTCTGGAAGATCAATTGGGAAACTGAGCGGTTTCCTTTTCTTAGATTTCTTTCCATCAGATATTTTTATCGGCTGATGGCCTAACGGAGCAGCATCCTCCTTACGACTTTTGCTGGAACTTCTATTCCGGGTTTGCCTAGTAACTCTTCCACCACCAATTTCGTCAGTTCCGACTACACTGGGAGTTTTCCTCAATCTGCTGGAACGTTTTCTACCATTTTCTTGTGCTTTTTGTTCTTCTGCAGGAATAGAAACATCTGGTTCTGAAGCGATTCTTGGCTTTGTTACGACCTTCTTCACAGTTGACATTTTTTCTTTCTGATTTTGCTCCTCGTCATCTACCCATGATAAGTGTGGCCTCTCTATTTCATCATTAACTTCATCACAAGGAACTAACATCACATCGTCCGATCGACGTTCTGTAGAGTGATATGAATGACATTGACATTATTATCTCAACATACTTGGAATTGAATAAATTAAATTAAATTGACTTGACTGTCAAGCTTACTAATTGGAGATCCACCGGTTGTATCGATGGTTGGATTTAATTTATTCTCAGCTGCTACTAAATTCGTTAAATGTTGCATATGGTTGGGTTTTGTTGACGACGGCGGGTTTTCATTGCTGACTTTAGTACCCTCGGTTTGCTTTGGGACATTATTTTCATTGGGTGAACCAGATTTTCTAGGAATTATTTCTCCGTTATCACTATCTTCATCCGATGATTTCCGTGCTCGTTTACTTGATTTTGGCTCCTCCTCCTCTGGAGACCCATCCGAAGGACGTTTGTTATTTGCTAGTTTCCTTATGGGTGGAAATGTATCCATCGGCTGATCATCTTCACCCTCAGCAGAGATATTCGAAATATTCAAGTTACCTTGCTGTAAAGTACCAAAAACACAGTTTGACTTTGACATGCTATTTTAAAAAGATATTTAGTCTAGTTTGTGGTTATATAATAGGGTTTATAGTTTGAAATTAAACTGTTTTCTACTTACCGATAAGCGATTCAATGTTGCTCGTCTTCTTAAATCATCTTTTGGAGTTGAAGTAACACCAGGAGGAGATAAGCATTGAGGGTCTGCATCCTGTTTACTCATTGCATTAAACCTTCTTACAATCTCACTCAATGGTGTTGATGTTGGCGTTTTAACTTTTAATTTGGGAATGTTAGGCGTACGATTCAAAGCAATTTCGAATTGTTCCTTAAGAGCTCTTGATTCATGTCGTGGTAATCCTAACAGTATAGGAGAGTCAGGATCAGGATTACACAGTCTTCTTTCTTCAAATGATGTGAATGGTGATACCGCATCCAGATCAATTCCGCGTGCTTGTATGTCTTCCAGCATTCGGTTGTAGCTATCATCAGAGTATGGAAAGATCGCCTTATACTCAGCCATCTTTCTATCTATTTCCTCTTGTGGTGGACATCGCGGAAGCGTTTTCAAAAAACTATCTTCTTCACTGTCATCTTCAGCGTTAGTAATAATTTCTGCTGGCTTGTTTAAAGCATTTTTAGAACTCGACGGAATCGCCACAGCGGCGGTGTGAGGTTTCTTCGAGACAGAAGTAGGAGTTCGAAATCCATTATTGGTAGACTCTGGTTTGGCTACGGTTGGTTGGTCTTTCAATGGCGGTGTCCTTTCCTTCGTTTTAGCATTGCCAGCTTCATTCCCTTTAGTTTTACGAAACAATGTATTTGCGCCTCCTTTCTTTTGAGTTGAGGGTGGATATACACTTCTTGCACTCATATTATTGTTTGCATGAGCGTTAGCATGAAGACTTTGTCGTCTTCTCTGTGGAGTGGGCATGAAGACAGTTCTCTCGTCTGAGGTGTTAACCATGCATGGGTCATATTTTTCCTCCTGTAATTGTTTTCGCTCATTAAAAGAATCCAATAACCATTCTGCAACAACAACGGGCACATTCCACTTTTTGGCCGCTTTGGCTTTATCCGTATCCATGTTTTTACAAATCAAATGTGTCGACCTCAAGTTCGTTCCGTCATTGGAATTTTTTCTAGCAAAGACATCTTGATACCTGTAGAATGGAAATAGATTATACATGTATGTTAAATAACAGACAAACAATAAAACAATAAGTCATAACAATAAAAGTTACAAAATGACAAATCAAGTCTGTTAGCCAAAAGATAACTCTATTAAATTACCTTGCACCCAATGCCTTCACTACCTCAATTAAATACTCTCGTTCAATAGCAGGATATTGACTTATAGCTAAGACTACTCCGCGCAATACTTCATCCATTCTCTCAAACGAAGGTAGGGGGATGTAATGAAAAACATTGGGAACATCTAAAGCACCGTAGTCCAGACATTCGAACTACGAAAAAAGTGATTATTATAGTTCAGATAGAAATTTCAATATATTGAAATATGCTACAGATAGGCATTGTAAAACATTTGATACATTACAATGTTATAATAATGCTGCACCTACCAGCCAATACTTTGTATAAGACTTGTCCGCCCTATCTTTTTCAAAAGAGCTACAAATTGGAGACAAGATTGCAACATCTGCATTGTCCTGAACTAGTCGGCCCCCATTTTCTGATATTACCTGTTCCAGATACTTCCGTTCTTCGTCATCAGACATAACCACTTTCAGGGTGATCCCCACAAAAACACCAGGCGAACTTGGATCAGCCGCATTTCCGTTTTCATTTTCTGTTATACCATCCTCGGTACTATCAGAATCTTCGCTAACGGTGGTATCACTCGTAGTTGTTGAGCTTGATTTTGATTCCGCCGATGTGTCCTTTGTAGTGGTGTCGGAGTTAGCTTTCTTTCTTGTATCGGTTTTGGATGATGTAGGATTTGTTTCTGTGCTGTTTGTGTTAGATTTAGATGAATTTGATCGTGATGTGCTTTTGGAAGTAGTTGCTGTTTGATCAGATTTCGTTAACGTTTTCCCAGCGACTACATTGGAAATATCCTGTGGATGACTCTCAAGAGCTGAAGCAGAGACGCGACCAACATGAGACGAAACATTCAAATCGGGAGGAGCATTGAAAGTCTCCTGACAAATTGTATTTTGTGGTTCAAATTTAAACATGTCTTCATCGGCAGGGCTTCCATCTTTGGCAGATTGTAGTACCCATTCAACAGTAACTACGTACGGCCTATATCAGAGCAAAGTGTAAAATGTAAGAAAGTATAATTAAAAACAATAAGTGCTGTTTATTTATTTTTAAGCCTTAAATGAAAAGGTGAACTTGCGTTGAATCTAATTCGTTGATTTTGTCCTGGATGGCCTTTGGTAACTTGTGACCGACAACAATGACATGTGTAACTCCTTTACATAGTTGATCCATTCTTACAGCTCCCGATTTATTTAGTTCACGTTTCAATTCATCGCATTTCTCGTATTCCACCAGATAAATCTATGCTCAAATATAATAAATCAAATATTATAATATGTACAAATGACTAATGACTGAGAGAAAATTAAATTAAATTGGTGACAGTGATAATATAGAACACATACCTTGCAACCATCCAGAAACGCTTTATTATCCGCAGCCCTTAACTGTGACATAGTATCTTCATGTACTTCCGCACTCGTTCTCGTATAATGCGCATTTGAAGCTTCCACTACCTGCCTGTTATCGTCGTCCATGATTGCACTCATTCTCGTCATATTCCCTGAAATTTAACAAAATCATATGGTCGAATCGGATTTTATTTACATGAGCACTTAATAACTAAAATAAATAAGTATTTTTTGTGCGAACAATCGTTTATCATAGAATGCGCTGGTGTTGACGTTATCGGTCCAAGAGTAGGAATCACAAAACCTTGAGCATCTACTCCAACTTTGTATTCCTCAAGAGGAAGTATATGTCCTTTTTCAATGGAGTTTTCCACCCATTGTGGAGTAACACATTTCACATTCCATTTCAGTGCGTACTTGAACTTGTCACCACTTGGATTAGGAACCACCAAAACATCTGTTTGTTTTCTCGTAAGTTCTGAAGAACATTTTCCACCTAAATAAAAGAATCAATCGTAAATCATAAATTGCGGTCAATTCACATAATTAATTACCAATTTGCTTTTTATTACTTTACCTTGCTTTTCAATTCCCGACTTTAATGTGTTCTTCTTTACTGCAGTTATTTGAGACATGCAAATATTGACGTTATAAAATGCTGGACAAAGATACTTTATATAACGTTCATCACTTGCAGCTACAGGAGAAATCTGGTTGTCTTTCCAGACATCTCTCAGCCATTCTTCGGTCATAACTGGAATTTGCTCTTTATTTGCCTCTATACATTTTGGTGTAATAGCACTTGCCGTAACTACATGAGTAACAGCTTTAGTAAGTGACGGTGTCAGCGCTCCGTTCATCCATCTAACCATTGTTTCCAGTTCCTCCTAGAAAAAATAGCATGTTGGCAAGTTAAATGAATTACAATTTCATTTTTTAAAAGTTTTAGCAGGTATTAAAGCAAGTATATGTTTAATAAGTGAGTTTGAAGTACTACCTTCTTTGCCTTTTCTTTAAATCCTGATAAGCAAATGATCATTCCTTTCATTGCCAGTGTATAAATAGGACATTCTTTCGTTTCAAACGTATTCTGTTGAGGATCGTTAAAAACTTGTCGTAAAACCGTAGGACCCAATATTCTGTTAAACATCAATATGTTAAATTACAGTTTCAAATTGTTAAACTTTAATATTGTAGAAACAAAAGTACATGATCATTTAATTTCCTTCTTACTCAACACGAGGGCTTCCAGACAACAACTCCATCATATATTGAAATCCTGGGCTGCCAAAAGGATCGAATACAAAGACGTTTCCGTCATCTTGCAACTCTTGATCTTTACAATCCTCATCATTTATCCACATGACATTGAGAAAATGAGCTTCCGCAACCTATGTGTCACAATATAAAGTTTCATTAAAGCTGACCAATATAATCAATACACTTTAAAATGAATGATACCTTACATATCCATAAATATTGACATCTTATCTAAAAAGCACTTACCACAAACATTTCTCCAAGATTAAGATTTGTACAGCTCTCCTTAGTTTCTCCAGGAGGAATCACAAAATAAACATACGGCTTCTTGTCATCTAGGTGCTGGGAAAGTTGAGAAAACTGTGAAAATACTGGATGCCTGGACAGAGCAGACTGACAAAAGGATGACACTCGTTTCATTTTTACGCTGTTCTCTAAGAACTTTTAAACCCAAAAATTCTTCAGACAACATATAACTGTCGTCTTTCCCGTCAACTCAGGTAATAAAGCAATATCTCATCAACTTGTAACTTGTAAATTTATACCGTGATATTTAAATATTAACTATCAACTATTGATTCATGTACATCCAACATCAGTAAAAAAATTAATTTAAAGTCATCATTATAAAAAACCCGAAGATAAAATAGAACATGCACAACTAACAATTTTAAAGTTTCTCAGGTTCTTTTTAGCAGAAATTAAATTTCTATGAAATTTGAAGTGAACTAAATTCTCAATTATAAATTACAAGCTTGTAAAAGTATTTTATGTAAACAATGAAAAAAGTCCTTTTCACAGCCATCAACACCCACATAAAACTGGTAAACAGTTGACTGACTGTTGCTTGTACAAAAATATTTGTGTGTATGTAAATTTGTCGGGATCCCTATTGTCTCGCGCCTTACAAACGGTCAAAGCAGTAGAGGCAGTAGAGCGGCTAGAACACTCACTGGCTGCCTTGGAGTAGAATGCTTGGCTGCTTAAGTACTTCTTTGTTCATGCACCATGTTACCCCATCACTGTAGCCTCAATCGTCTTTGTTCACTTCGTCCTCTTCTGCTTCTGTTTGTTGTAATGCTGAATAATATGCGCTGATGCTTTTTGATGATTTTTATAATTTGAGACTTGAGTGTTCATTAATTTAAAAAATTTAATTAAAAAGAAATTTATTTAAAAGTAAAGATCAAATGATTGATGATTAGAAATAAACTTTTATTGACGTTCTTTGCAAATGTTACTGACATTTTGTACAATAAAGATAAATACAAAAAGTTTCATCGTTAATTTAGGTTTAAATATAATTGATAATTAAATTATTTCTTATAATATTTTATGTACAATTCATGCTAATCATGCTGCAAAAAGGAAATGCTTGAAAATCCTACAACAATTATTCGTCGAGTCCGAGTCACTTGTAAAGACTTGGAAATTTAAAAAATAGGGGTTCTAAAATGTGATTTGACATTTTGTATTTGGCACGATATTTCTGAGGGAAAATGTGAATCATGTGAAAATGTTCATGGAAAGTTTAGTATAGGCAATTATATTGTTGAAAGGTCTAGAAAAGAGTTGTTAAATGTAGGTAATGTAACATGTAACTAATTTCTACTTTGTACCTAGTAGCTAGTCTCAATAATAAAAAACTAAAAGGGACAATTTGATACGAGGAAATATTCTTTATACATAATTTATGGTACAAGTAAATTGTCATTGGAATTGATTGGATTCCTTATTGATTTCTAAAATTCAAAGAAAATTGTGATTTCATTCATCATTAATCATTATAATATAATCTTATATAATATAGATTTCGAATGGATTAAAACAAAACTTAATGACACTAAAATTTTATAAATTTCTAACTGCCTAAATGTGTTTTACTAAACTTTATTTCTAAACATAGCATATTTCAAACTATATCAATTTTAACTTAACTGTTATAAACTGTGTATTTTAATTACAGTACAAATGCTTTATTTATAATTTGCGTTATAATTCCGGCAGTGTTCGTTTAGAAAGTCTATCTGGAGAATGCGAAGCTGACACCGACGCTGATTATGGTCCTCGTCAAGTCGTCAGCTATTTACCATTAACGTCTGAACTGGCAATTGTGATATAATTAACTCAGAAATTCTGCCTTCTTGATGTATAAAAGGAAAATAAAAGTACAAAATGAAAGTGCTTTATGTGTTTATTACAGGACTTTTTGTTGGTTTCTGTATTCCTACTATTAAAATTATCATAATTAACTCTGTGAATGGCTTGAAGAAGAGAAAACGAATGATTTATTTAGAATAAACATAAAGAATGTAGAATGTACAAAATGGCAATGAGGTGAAGTGGATTTAAATTAAAAAGGAACAAGTACGCCTACATTAGTTAACTGGTAAATACGTATAACAGCGGTATATATATATAATTGAAAGTTACCTAAATTATTATATTTTTATAACTCTTGAGCTAAAAGTATAATCCAAGCTGATCGCGCGAGTATCCAGAGAACTACTGGGTCAACTGGGTTCCTCTTTCTGCGATCCATATAGTCGCCTTTATTAGATAAAGTTGAATTGGACGATGATATTTTAACAAAATCATGATGACATGATGACGTGCAAATATTTTTAATCTGTTTTGGTGATTTGAAACTATATAGCAAAACAAGAAATAATTTGCAGTCACATATTTAATAACATGATATTTCCCACAGAGAAAATATCCTTTCATTCTTCACATTCAGCAAGAATGAAGAAGTCCGTTTGATGCACACCTTTGGAACACTCGGAAGTCTTTAGAAAGTAAAAATTCGTGCATGATTCACTTACTGATTCATAAAAAAGACTCTCTGAGAGATTCATTCATAAATGTTTACAAAATCAATGTTACATAATCAGCATTCCCAAAACTCAGATTTATTTAATTGGAAAATATATAATAATATTATTATATCACTGTTTGATCTGGCCGTGTATGTGTAAGCATGTGTGTGGGTACTATATACAAGCTGTTGTATTAGATGAGATGATTTTTAATTTAAATCACAATACTGAAAGTCAAGATGTCGAGGTCTCTTCATCGATTGATTGGGTAATAAATGTATAGTTTGTGCACAGTACATCCAGTTTTATTTTTCAGTTCTGTCCACCAAACACCCACTATTAGTATATTTTGTATTTCGCCGCAAAATTTTAATTACTCTTCTTGATTTCACTGATGGTCACCATTGTAAAACGACGCTTTACTTCCCATTGAATCACAAATTTAAAAAATTGTAGTTGTATTTTCATCTAAAGCATCTTCAACTAATCGTGGTCCCTCTGTATAAAGTACGTACTCTCCGCGAATCTACAAACATGAGACAAAACATTTTAATCAAGTGATCTAGTCATTTTGCATGATTAATAGAAACTTAACGAAAATAAAAAAATACTATTCCTCGTTGAAAGTCAAGTGGAATAGTTTTATAGCATTTTAGGTTCAACATTATTTAGTTGATTTTAGCATATTTTCTAATTTCTAATTTGTTTTTTAGCTACTCTACGATGGCAGTTTAATTTTGTCACAAAATTATTTGCGCACATGTTTATTATCGATTATAACATGGAATCTCTACAAAGATTCATAAAATGTTTATCATTGAAGCTTTCTGTATTTAATTAGGAAACTGCAAGTGAACTAATTATTATTGTTATGATATTTTTTACTAATCATTACTACAAAAAAAGATCAACGTTTGGATTATTTATTACTCACCATTAAACAATCACTATAAAATGGACAGATTTATTTATATGAGGTGTGAATAATATAAAGTTATATGAATAGTTGCCCTTGTCCGGAAAGTATTTTCAGAAAGAAGAGAGGTCTTTTCGTCATCAGAGATCAAGGGGTGATGATGGAAATATTACTATTGCAGAATTGTATAAGGCAAGGACAGGACAACAGTAGGACCACAAAGTATTTGTATAGCACTTCAAACAATGACTCCACTCATTTGAACAGCAATCTTTCCAGGATTGAAAAATCCAGTTTATAGAAAGCAAATTTCAAAATTTAACCGGTTTCATGCAAAAAAGGTTCACTGTGGGAAAAGTTTAAAGCAGTTATATAATCACAGTATTTACAAGAATTAATTGAAAAACAATAGTTAAGAAATTCCATTTTTAATATTTTTGTCTCCATTTTATTATTCGCCTTTTATTTCGGTCATTTGTTTTGTCATTGTCATTACTCTTTACAAATATTAATTCCATCATATATGTCATTGATATATGTATTTAATTATTATATAGTTTTATTATTACTGATTGATTCACTATTAAACTATTATTGTTAAACTAGTACATGAGCTTCTTGTGTGTTAATATATTTGTTTAGAACACAAACATTTTGATTACGAAAAGTTACACACCAAAGTAAATCCATTTGAAAGTAACACAAAATTAGCTATACGTATACGGGAAAAGTTCATTAGGAAAAGTATTCGGAATGTTCGGTATTATAATTGTATGTTTAGGATTTCACGTTCTTTGTAAGATTACTGGTGTACAAATACACTACACAATTCGATATAAAAAGCTGATTACGGTTGATGATTTAAATATTTCAGGAAAACAATTTGAAACACTTTTGACAGCTCTCGAAGATAGTTAAAGAAACGTAAATTATAGATATTATTAGGTAAGGATCGTGCGGGCACAATATTAGAAGTGTTTGTTATGCTATATAATCCTCAAAATTGATGTAAATAGGTAAACGATACACATTTAGTTGTATCCTGCGATTTATCCGAATATTATCAATGAAGTGATTGTTATAATTGTTGCGGTTCATTTATTGGGATTTTTACAATATCTATATAAATTTTATAGAAGGTTTTTGACAAATTGACGAAACAAAAGTATTTTTAACAATAAGGTTTCACCTTTCCCCAGTTTCAATAGTTTTAATTAAAGAAATGAAAAAATTGAATCGTTAAAAGCAGGGTCTGACTACTATACCCACATCTTACATCTATCTAGCCTTCGTCTATAATAATATATGACTTGTCTAGTGGACTTAAAAGTTACGAATATATTTTATGCGATTAAAATTTATTGGGTGTATTTTTTGTTTTCCTTTTTTTGCCTGTGATTAACAACATCACAACAAATTGACTATCACACTGTTACGTTACAATATTATTACTGGTAATTATTTTTTCGTAAATAACTTGTAAACGTTTTTAATTGCTTTCCGGTTTTCCATCTCGAATTCTTGACCAATCTATAGAAAAGTGTAGAAAAACAAGGCTTCATTGTATGTATGATCCACCTTCGTATTTATTAGATTTAGTTATATATATATTTAATTATTAATTACGTCCATTGGATTGGAATAATAAATTGTACACCATGCACTGGTTTTATTATTTGCCTAACTAAATTATTGGAACTAAACTATATGCCTACGACCTACATGCATGCAGCACAGCAAAAACGTAAACGGTCTCAGTAATTTATAGATGTTTCAATGTTTCAATTAGCAAAATCTTAATGCACGCTTGGAGAAAACTAAATGTGGTTTCAGAAAACTTTAATAAACTAAATATATATTTAACATAAAAGGGGATTCGACCTAATATTTATTATCGACCCTGTCCAATATATAATACTAAGACTGAGCTGAAGTTACAACTAGGTAAATATAAATATCAATTTGCTATTTTCATCTTAGTTTTTCTATACATTAGTTAGTTATAATGCCTCATTGGCTGAAAAGGTATTGCCGCACCTATAAATCATATTTAAGCTATTTCTAGAAATGAGTACATACTGGTTGTTGTTAGTGGAATATATTTCTATTTATAGTGTACATATTTAGACAATAAATTTCGGAGCATAATTAGAATACCATTTTAGATGCACATATATAATATAATCTTCAAGATTTAGTAGAAAAATCTCATTTCCAAAGGCATGAAAGTTGTATCCCTACATTACAAATTTCTTATTCAAATCTTTTCGGACGCAGATTTAAGCTTATTATATTTTCTTTGAAATAAGACGTGCTATATAATAGTACCAGAGAAAAAATGTTTTTTAAAAAGTTTGCTCGTAAGTAAAGTCTGATTTCTTTACAAAAATTAAAATTTATCCTTATCATCGATATATAGTAAGTTATATGTGCTTTTTTGAAAAAAGATGTAAAGGTTCTGAAGTGAGTAGTTGTAAAGAATATACTTATATATATTTAATATAAATATATCGAGCTTTTGCCTGTCTTATTGTGACTCAAACCAACCACTATCAACCATAATCTTTACGTTTTAAACTAAACCAATTTTACTCCGAAATTTAAGAAAATTCAAAACAATTATGATATGTATGCTTGTGAAAAGTCTTGTTTGGGTTATGCTTGGTTTAGTCGAAATTTCTAGCAAAATCAAATAGGTTTCAATCGATTGATCTAATATAGAATTACGTGTATATATTAATATTTCATTTCGCCTTTTCAGATAATTTCTGATATATATTGTATATTAATTGGTAAATAGTAAAATATTCAGTTAACTATTTAAAATTTTATATAATTCATTTTATATTTTCCCTTGTCTTTCCAAAAGCTACATATATCAAAATAAAATGAATGGAATGTACATAATATACTTATATTTCATTTGTTTATTTTCATGACTGGCCTTGTTTTTAGCCGCAAAATTAGTTGCCGATCAAATTGTTTATCTTGAAATACGATTAATATCAAGTGGGAATTGTGTTACAGTTAGAAAGGGTCACATTATTGTGTTAAATTTTGGATATTTCATTATACATACCTTGTGTTACTCTAATTGTTTAAATTGTGTTACATGATTTCATTAATTTTTATTTCTTAGTTTGATAAAAGTAC
>JAQFYG010002207.1:0-15582 GCA_034694325.1 Entomobrya corticalis
GTGGATGCTTCATGAGGAATAGTAAACTTAGCTAGTGAGGTAGTTACTGTAATAGAATGTATGCATGCATATTCTTTTGTACAATTTGAGCATGTACAGTAAATGACTAGGGCATAAACTTATTCAGAAAAACACGTTCTTTAAAAAATTTTTAAAATGTTAGATGCTTACATACTTGACTTTTTTAAAAGTCAATCACAAAACTTTTCTGTTGTTTGGTCATTCCATAATCAAATGAGCAATAATGCTCATTGCTGACACCCTTCTTAATCAAAGTGAAATCTCCATCATATCTTTTCCATTCTAAGTGGATATTTTTTCTTTATTTTAGCAAGACAGTTTATTACATACATGCAATAGTAATGCCAATGTTTACCACTTTTCTGCCTGAATTTAGCTTTTTCCCCGTCACGTTTCAATTGTTCCTCAGAAATATTTATCTCTGTCCATTTTATCCTTTTTTGCTTTTTAAATTACTCGCTCAAACTCAAATTCGGACTCAGTACCAGATGCAATGATGTGCACTGTGCCTTCAAAAAACTCAACTGTATGCTTTAGATCTTCACACCTGGCAGACCTACTTTTTACCCCATGCATTCCACGTTTTAGGCTGTATATACATCTCAAAGTAAAAAATGGACTTTTCACAAAATGCCGAATTGCGCCATTACAGGACTATCTGAAATGAAATTCAGGGACACCGTCCACCACTATTCAGTGAAAAGTAATTGTATGCCTTTTACCACTTACTGCATACATATCACATGTCTTTTTTAATTTGAAGCAGCATTAATGATAAATGGAATAAAACATTTTGAATTGATCAATGTATTATCAACAATTATTTTTATATTAATAATTGTCAGTATATTTTTTTTATAAGGCGAAAAATGATAGCCTTAAAGTTTTAAGGCACTAAAAAGGGCAATTGATCTATTGTAAAAGTCAACTAAAAAATGAAATGAAAAATGAAAACATTTTTGACTTTGCAGTTGGGACCAATCCTTTTAAATCTCAAGCTCAAAATTTCGAGAAAATTTATTTCGACTTCTACGAGTCCCAAAGTTCATTTTATTCAACGCCCATATTCACTTTTGAATTGTGCCACAGGTCTGAGTTTTTTAATTAGTTCCAAACACATTAAACTATATACCTGTTTTCGTAATGCCTTTCACATTTTCTTAACAACAAAGGCGTAATTATTATAAATGCGACACCTAAAGTACTAACACTGATATTTAGTTCCCTATTTGCTGCCAATATTTGATTGCTTAACTGAATAAACAGGAAATATTGGAGCACGCTAGGTAAATATACACAAGCAATATTTGATACAAAAACTACCTGAAGTATCTGAGTGGTTTAATTTTTTTCAGGTAAGATCGTCATTGTAAATGTTTTTCGGTTGTAACTGATTACTTGCGGAAATAGTTTCGACGAGTTATATCTGCGGAAATAATAATTTTACAAATTGAAGGAACTAAAGCTTAATTTAAAATAATATAATCACTTTTGCGTTGCAAAACTTGATACAAGCTTACCAACTTAATACAAGCAGTTGGCAAACCGTACAGCCTGGTCTAGATTCTTGCTTTAGCAATAATTCTGAAAACCTCTTGAATACGAAACAATGCAGTAAACATTTACCTATTATAACAATGTATTTATTGCTGGTAGCTTGTTTGTGTATATGTAAATATTGCGTTTGCCAAAGTCTGAGTTTAGAACAGTTTTTGATGCCATTTAGGAATTGTTATGTACATCCTATTGCTGCCAAAATACCACAACTTGTAAGTATTTTGTTAAATTTTTAAAGAGTTTTTGAAGTTTGAAGCAATATGTTGAATACAAATTCTATTGTTTCATCTTTAGAATCATTTTGACAAAGTAATGCCGCCTCATTTTCCAGTTGTACTATCTCGGCTTATTTATAAATTCTTCAAGTCTTATGAACCAAAAGGAAACAATCATACAAAGTATCCAATGCTTTGTAATCATCAAATTCCTTTCTTCCTTTTAAATGGACAAGGGTACTTGATTTTACGAAACCAAAATAGACTTTTCTGGATGGAAAATTTGAAATGTACACTATATGTGTACGTAACTCCAGTATCAACTTGCAGCTCTTGGACATTATCACCAAAACCTTTTTTAGGAAGCAATAAACCATGCACAGATTTTGAAACTAAATATCGGTTTGTGCTGCCAATTTCCCTGCTAAGTTTATTATTTTCTAAAGGAAGTTCACGCGATACATTAGTTTGTCGGCCAGACACAAATTTACTCGTTGTTGGTCCACGGCCGGCCAAAGAAACCTCGTTTGGCTTGGGAAACATTTTGTTTGTTTTTGATTTGATACCCAGTGACCATATTACTTGTTACAAGTTGTGACACAGAAAAATATTTTACCAGTTCGCAGAAAACTTTTAATATTATTTAGGGGTCTTCGGGCTATCTTAGATAAAACAAGACACATGGAAAACCATTGTTTTGGCAGAAGCTCAATTTTTCTTGTTGGTGTAAATATAAATTGTTATTTTGAAAAAGCGTTAGCTGCAGTATATGAAGTAAAACATGTTAATGATTTTTATGATACATTGGAGGTTCCCAGTACCAAGCACAGCTATTGGATATTTTTTTGCAAAGATTGCGATAACATAAATACAGTACAACGCTTATCTAAACATAATACCAACAAACATTTGTCAACAGCGGGACTACCGGTAGAAGCAATCTGTTTTCACATGTTGTTTCCAACTAATTCAACCGTTTTAAAAGTTGAGGACCTTAGTTTAGGCACAGAAATAATTAGACAACCTTCGGTTTTTACAATAAGTAATGCTTTTCATATATTTGAATTAACTAGGCAGCATCAAAAAAGCTTCCATTTTGTAACATGTGCAGATGTGATAGAAATTGGAAGTTTGACCTTAATTGGCTTTTACAACATTTTTGACAGATACATATGGTTTTTATTGATCATTTGCTGGATGGTTACCGTTATTTTATTACGTTCGATTAAATTGCAAACTTTTGAAGATATGTTTTTAGCTTTTTATATTTTTGTTGAACAAGGCACATCTACAATTCAGCATACCAAGCTAATTTCAATTGGCTGGTTGTTAAGTGCAATATTAATTTCCACTCTTTGTCGCGGCGATAACATTTCCGAGCTAACCGCACCGCTCCCTGTAGAACAAATGGAAAGCTTTGAGCAGCTTCTAAGGATAAAATTTTCGTTTCTTAGTCCACCACTGCTTAATAAATATCAGGTTAGGACTTTATCTCGATTTCCAGATGGCAAAATTTTGCAAAGTGCGAGCAAATTTGCTAGTGATTTTCTAATGAAAGAAAAACTGGTGGACAGTAACTTTTTTCAAGATGTCCTAATCTCATGGAGTTCCCTTAAACATGCATACATTGACTGCGTTACAATTGCAAATATGTCCACGATAGTTCAAATTTATAACAAAACAAATGCTGTTGATAACACAAATTATATATCTTTACTTAGTAAACATACCTTTATACCTTTTTCCAAACATTCATTTTAAAAAGCAAATGTGGGGTAAGACTAGGATATATAGATGAGTATCGGCTAGCTTTAAAAGTTTGTACCCAACTGAAATTGAAACTTTCCAATTTGAAATTGGAAACGCCCACCAAGAAATCCGCAGCTGATATGGTTGTTTTAGGCAGACAATCCTTGGCTCAAACCACGATTATTTGGTCGTTAGAAAACATGCACATAAATTCCATCAAATTAGTAAAACGCGTACACTCTTTGGATCATTCCGGAAAAGTTGGATTTTTAAATAATATAAAGCATCGGTTTTTTATTTACAACGACACAGTTCAGCTTGCACGTGTTTCAAAGTCTGCTGCACCACTATCCACTGACAGTAATATGGTTGTGCTCTTCTATGCTTATCTTTTGGCGCTTGGAACTTGTTTAGTCGTTTACATATTTGAACTTAGGCTTTTTATACTGAATATATTCTTCGTTTTGTTTAAAATTTTTAAAAAACTGTCAACATAAACTCCAAAATATCGTTTTACGTATATGTTTCCAAACTTATATTTGCAATAAGGTGAACAGAGGTTAAAAGACACTACGCCAAAGATTAACTGAGTATCTTTTTTTTTAAATTAAAATGTTTTATAAAACCATGTGTTTATTAAATATCTAATTCAGGTGCTCGATTGTAAACTTGCATGACAAAATATGCAGACGGCACATGATTTTATCTTAACGTATTACAACGAACCCAAATTGTTGAACATATATAGTTAGTTTTTGGTAAGACGATCCTGCTAAATATGCAGTATTATAAATATGCTCTATGATTTACGACGCAGCTTAACTACTTACGACATGTCTTAATTCAATACTTTACTGATTGATGGATAGTGATGAAATGAAAAAACTTAAATTGTATCGCTGACTGGCCATTAAAACAGTTAGTACATTTATTAAAATGAAGAATACTTGAATGGGACAGAAAAGTTATTGTTTTGGGTAAAATTTCATTGTGAAATAGATTTAATTACAGTTCAGTTGATTCGGATTTTGTAAATGATTTCTGTTTGGTACAGGTAATTGCATACTTGATTGTAATCACGTAATTTGATAAAACGATTTGGGTGATTATTTGCACATAGACATATGGCATATAAGATTTAGGAAGAGCGTGGCGTTTGTCCCCGTGTGTCGATCACCTTTTCATTAAAGCTTACATTCAGCTATACTTACTTATGCTAGAGAGCTGAAAGTTAGGACACAGGGGTTATTGATAACAGGAATTCAATAAAAATGGTCTAGTGACCCCTAGAAATCAATTGACCCTAGGGGCACGGGGTCAATCTTACACAAACTTAAGCCAGAGAACTAAAAGTTAGTACACAGAGGTTATTGATGACGAAGAATTCAATGAGAATGGTCTCGTGACCCCTTGACCTCAATCGATCCTAGGGGCATGGGGTCAACCTTATACAAACTTAAGCTAGAGAGCTTCAGATATGGGGGTAATCGATGACGGCAAATCCAATTAGAATGGTCTCGTGACCCTATGACCTTAATTCACCCCAGGGGCACGGGGTTAACCATATACAGACTTAAGCTAAAGAGCGGAAACTTGACATATTAGGGTTTTAGATAACGGGGAATAAGTGTCCTTGGGCACTCTAAAACTAAGCGGGTTTTTAAAATATATTATTGGCACTAAAACTAGCATTAAAGTTGAAAAAGATACTAACTTTGGTATTGTAATGTAATGAAAAAATACTTGTTTCCAGTGTGCGAATAAAACTTCTACATTTAAATAGGTATTTTTATTAGATACAACTTTGTGACGACGAGCTGATTTTGAAGCTTCCAAATTAATTCACAACTGAGTGTCTCAAGTTCTAATAATTATATAAGAAAAAAATTAGTTATTAATGTTTTCTAAACTAATTTGAGCAAGGAATTTACCTTTTAGACACATAACGTTGGCCCTTAGAACCGTTAATGGTCTCCAAACGCCTCTTTGACCAGTGTTACTAATCTTAGCCATCTTCAGCATCCAATCCAGTAATTTCAGAATCGCTTACCTCAGAAAGTATGGCATCCAATTTCACCAAGTCGGACCCGCCTACGCAAAGCATGGAAAATATTTCGTTGCTCATGCCTCCAATCCTCAATCTCTTCAGGTTCGGCATCTAGCTTATCAAGTGCTTCAGTTCCTCAATCTTTAAATCTGGGACAAGCTGTTCCAGCTCAGTACACGAAGTTAATTTGACATCCAGCATTGCAGAAATGTGAAGGTCCTCAACTCCCAAATATTTGGCGGATGGGCTCCAAAATTCAACCTTTGTCAGGTTTGGCATCACCTTCAGTAATTTTGTCAACGGATATTCTTGCCCCCAGAAGTAAAGAATAGCAACATGTTGCAAATTTTCAAATTCTTGAAGACTGAGTAGACTGGAAGGCTGGATTTCGCATTGGTATTGGAGTCACCCTCTAGGATAACCGTTTTGAGGGAGAATGAATGCTGATTGAGAATACCCCATAAGGAATTGCCGAGTTGTCGCAAGAAGCAACGCCCAAGGTCTAAATGTTCCAGACGAAGATTGGTATCCAGAAGGACTAGCCGAATTGCAGGAGAAACAATCTCAAGTCGTTGAATGTCAATCTGCTTAAATTTTAACTTGTTTGGGTGGTTGTGTCGAATGGCCTTCAAAGAGTGGAAGAACTGCTTAGACTTTGCAGAATTTATTAAACTAACGAACTGTTTAATCGTAAATAAAATAAATAAATAAATAAATAAATAAATATTATGTTATCATCATAAAGAAACGTAATTAATGCGATTATAACTAACCCACATCAAGATATGGAAGCCCACTTAGGAACTCTGTCCAGTCATCAGACTCCCAATCAAATTCATTAGTGTGAACGGTTATCGACTTTAAGTTCTTGTTTTCTAGGATTTCATCAGTAGTAAAGATAAAACCACCGATAATATTGTCATTGTATATAAAAAGATGCACAAGCATTACAAAAAGTCAGCTTAGTCTCGAGACGAATAAGCAAAAATGGAAAATTCTCTCCCGCAGGTGGTTGATGAGGTAATATGGAAAGAAGAACACGTAAAAAGGGATTTTTGAAAAGTGCTAGAAAAGCTCTTATCCCTAAACGATTTCCATATTATTTGGTTTTACCGCAACCTAAACAGTCACAATATGACTGTGTGCAAATTTTAAGCAGTTTAATAAGAAAGACAATCGCCGGAGAAGGTACTACGGCCTTGGTCCTGGCTTTTGCTGGAACGGGCAAAACTGTAAGTTTAATGGCTCATGCAGCTTATATGCAGCAGACAAATTTAAACTCAGCGTTTTAAAAGATATACGGTACATGGATATTTTGGACTATTTGACATTAGAAAAACATACGAGCAACTAATTCACGAACAAGCATCTCCAAAAGTTGCCGAATTTTAAGGTGTTTTAATTGAACGCATAAAAAAATTCAAAGGTAAAAACAGCTGTTCTTTTTCAATTATTTTGGTATTGGATAATGCCCAGCTGCCACCGGTCTCTGGTATTTCTTTATTTGCCCCGTCTTGTGATAAAAGTGAACATTTTGAACTCGCTAAACTTGTCCGTGACTTGTATCACAATGCAGAATATAAACAAACTCTAGATACAAATATAAGACAAGAATCCTATCCATTGTGGGGGAACATGTTATATAATCTACATGAAAAGAAAAAAACAGAGCACGATCTGTATTTTTTTAAACAGCGACGTGCAACAGTTTTGAGCGAACAAGAACTTGAAAAGTTTAATGATGCTCCGCATCTTTATGCTCAAAATTGCCAGGTGCACAAAAGGAATTATGATTATATTTGCAAAAACAAGTTGTCTGCTAAAGAAATTAAAGCACACCTGACTCCTCACTGCAATGACTGCCAAGAACACTATTCAAGTTTTTGGTGTGGCCCAGGTATTCGTAAAACGTTGACGCATAAATATGCTCGTTTCTCAAAAAATAAAAAATTCCCAGACTTTATTCCTGTAGATTTTTGAGAGTATTTCGGTAGAATAGTTGGCAGTAAAAAGTTTGTACCGATCGTGCCACAAAAACAAATAATTAAATGCATACATAATATGTGTGAGGTGACGGTCCAGTTTTACTATTTGCTTACGTCTTATGGACATACAGTTCATCGAGCTCAGAGCAAAAGCCTTGAAAAGACGGTCGTCTGTTTGGACCGACTAAGCAATGCAGGAATTTATGTGGGTCTCTCTCGAGTTGATTGCTTTAAAAATCTTGCTATTACATCTTCAAAACCTATTCAACATTACTTTGGTGTGCAGCTGCAGTCAGATAAAGTTTTCGAAATGATAGAGAGCAAACAGGTGGTCTTGAACGTTTTTCTACTTATCTTCTACACAACCTGTATGGTTGCTGCCAGATAAATGAAAAAGGATAATTGTTGTTTGACGTTTCTGTTTTGTGTTCTATTTTTTATAATGAAGTAGAACTTAACAATTAAAATTTCTTCACGTCAAAAGGAAAAGATAAAATTAAAAGAATGTTGCAGTCTTCACATGTGGGGCTGCAAAAACGAGATGACGTCAATTTAAAATGTTAGCATGATGTAACATCCTTCACTGAATATGAAGCTCTCAACAATTTATCTTTGAACATCTGGCAAAAAGACGAAAACAAAAAAAAAGTATTTGAAAAACAAAAATGTTTTCAGATCACTATGTTAATCTGTTTTTTGTTTTTTACAAGGGAAACAACCTCAACATTTTGTCTATCCTCGACATATTGACGTTCACGTGCACAAAGAAAAAGTGTAGGTACCACTCCGTTTGTAGATTCTGCTGTAAGCCATATGCTGATTCTCAGCATGAAAGACTGTTTTTACACACTATAAATAATCCATTCTCCAATTTCAATTCTGCCAGTCTTTTTTGCAGTGTCTTTCCTGAAACGTTCATTTAATCTGCTTTTTGAGATCACGGCTAGTAACGCTGCCGACCCAAGACGAAAGGAGTGGATAAAACTTGAAGCAAAAGTTTTATTAGAACTGAGAAAACACGTGTTAGATTTAGAAAAGGCAATCAAAATAAGAATCGAGCTGCTCAAAGCAGATGCTTGTGAGTCTATGCACGAAACGCGAAGTTTGTGATTGTGACTTTTTTATACGAATTAAAAATGAAAAAAACAAAAACAAAAATTTCTGAGCTGCCGCTTAGTCACGAGTGCTCAGTGCCATATTGTAGGTTTAAAGCAGACAGTGTGGAAAACTTGAGTGAACACTTATTAAAACACGAATGCAGTCATTGCGGAGGCAGTTATTTTGAAAAAAACAAACATTACTGTTGGTATACACCAAATGACATTGGTAGAGTAAAAACTGTGCCTCAGAATACAGATGGTACTCCATTTTTTAACCGTGTAAGTGGCAGTTTCCGTGATTTAATTGGCAAATACGACTATGAATACAGTGAAAATTATAATGAATTACTGCCAGCAGTTGAAAGTATTAGCTTTAAGATTGAACAGCTCATACTCTCTTACTTGACAGCTCATAAAGGTGTGCATGTAAAATTTGTCTTTTATCTATTCAAGATGCAAGACAATAAAACTCTGAGAGTAATTAAAACAAAGTATGGATCAATTAGCCAAAAGTGGTTGCATGACAATTTCATAAGACGAGTAAATAATTATAACACAGACTATGTCAGAAGATTTTTGGATCTTCTCATACATGAGGTCTCAGGAGTAACACTTTTGAGAAACGACAAGCTGGTTATTCAAATTGCAAAATATTTTTCAAATATAGTACACGGATATCTACCCTTACACGACCTCGAACACCAAAGAGGACTTATTAACATAAGGATGGAATCAAACAAATGTTTCGAATACTCGGTCTTGTGCTCGCTTATTGCTCCAACATTTACGTTTGGTGGAGGATCGACTTATCTGACAGCAATTAACCATGAAAAAGAATCATTAAATCGAAAACTTGAACTTCCTTCAACATATATATGAAAAATATGCTGAAAATCGAAATCTGCAATTTTTGCCATCTGAATTTGACGGTATGGATCTCGGTTTGATTGTTATTTTCGAGATTCAGAATAATATTTCCGTGTCAATATATGAGCATGACAAAGCCACTAGTGGTCTAAAACCAATTCGTCAAACTGTGCAACTCCTCAAAGATCTTGCAAATTTACTTTTATTAAGAAAAACAGATTTGCCTCAAAATATTCAAGAAAAATATACAGTGGACTTGCATTTTGTTTGTATCGTGGACATTCTTTCCTTTTTGAATAAACATCGCGACAATAATAAAGGAGTTTGTCGTTTTTGTAGCAACATTTTTTCCCAAGATGATCATGCAAAACATTGTTGTAACACCTCGGGTGTGAATGTTAAGTTTCCAAAAGCCGAAAAATACCAATTTGATGAACTGTATAAACTAGTTGAGCCAAGGTAAAGGCTTTACTTTTCATTAATATACGGTACCAAAGAGTGTGAAAACTTTAAAAAACAAATGAAAATTGTTAGATTTACAGCAATAGGACTTTATGCAAGTATAAAACGTGAGTTTAAGTGCACGTAGATAGGCGAAAAAGATCCTGTAGAGCATTTTTTAAATGAATTATTGTTGCGATCAATAAATGTTTTACGGCAAATGAGAAAACGGCCCCTACCTCTTGATGTAACAACAGAGGACGACGAAAATATCAAGTTTGTTGCATCATGCTACTCATGTTCGCATCTTGTTGGGCAAGGGACGAATCGGTATGCCGTGAATGCAACGTGATTGCCCCAGTGTCTTTTTGTGTAATATTTGCAACTTAAATGCGAAACCCAGAAAATTTATTTCATGCTTTGGGCATGATTTTTTAAATGTCGGAGTTGGGCGTGTTATAAAACAGGCTCCTCCTGAATTAATTGAACAAATGTTTTTATTCCCAAAAGGCTACGATGGAATAAACTCCATTTCCATTCGTCGCAAACTCCCTATAATAGACTCAAGACAACATTTAAATATGCCAATAAACAAACTGGCAGAATTGCTGTCAGATAACGAGTTAAAATTTTTACAAGAGTACGTAGACGACGATGAGCTTTTTTGATAAGATTGGAAAAAGACAAGTTTGGGATCACGAGATAATTTTGATATCTCATTAGGAAGCAAGCCATCTGATGCTGAATTTCAACGATCAGAGTACGTTTTCAATAAGTTAAATAAAATTTTCATAAAATATGGCAGGCTTGTCTCATTAGCTAACAAATATATTACTGCACCAGCGATGGCGAACTACAATAAGTGGGCAACACAAAATTTCGGAATAATTCCAATCTACGACATGAGCCTCTCTTCTTATGCCTACTCAGTGTCTCACTATATATCAAAGCCAGACTGGCGTTTTATTTAATCCCCAGAAATTATTAGAATGCTGCAAGAATCAATGATTGGTGGCTTGTCAGTGTTAACAAAAAAAGAAGTAAATGCAAAAAGTGAAAGGCTAGGTTTCCAAAATGTTCGTGATGATGAAAGAGTAGAAATTCTCTCAGTTGACTTTTCAAGTTTATATTTGAGTTGCCTTGATGACTTTTTGCCGCACAGTGAATTTCAGTTCTTAAATCAAGATGAAATTTTGCAATTTGACATACAATCTGTTATTGAAGAAGAAGAATATGGTTATGGCATACAGTGCTCTTTTATCTACCGTAGAGATATAAGAGAAAAAACTGGTATTAGAGAAAAACAGTTGACGAAGCCATGGTTAGCAGTAATGGACAATGCGTAGGACCTCCCGGCGAGAGCAGCCAGTTTGCTGAACAAGATCGTCAGGAAGACATAGACATTGACCGAATACAGCAATTTCCAGACGGAAATCCTATCAAACTGCCATGCGACGCCTCAAATTTTAAGTCGGATTGGATTGATTTTGGTAAACCATTTCTGCCAGATAGGTCTACTGTGTTAGAGGATCCCAACTTTTAAGCTTGGGTGCGCCTTATTGTTTCTGAGGAAGGAACCGTCCGTTTTTTTGTGATGTCTGCGCAACGCAAAACAGGCTGCGCTCTCCTATTCAAAGAAATCGAATAAAAAAACAATATGAGGGAAACCCGGTTCTTATATGACGATAAGTCGAAAAATGAGAAAAAAAATTGTAGCCCAATTGACTAGTGATATTCACGCTAATGCTCAAGGGTACTTACGCAAGATCTACACTCAAGAAACGCAAGAACCCGCAACAGAAATACTGGAATATCAGGAGTCATACGCGACTAAATTACTGCAGCCTACAGCGCGAATGGTGCGATCGGTTTACATGGAATATCTGGAACTAATACTGGGATATCCTTTCGCCAACTCGAAAATATAGTAAACTTGCACAAAGCAACCGGTGTAAATCAAGGAATACATGCTGCTCACAAAACTGCTGCGTCAACAATATCGAATATTTTATCAACATATTTTCCCGATCTCCTATTTGCTTCAGTTATCGAAAAAGACATGGAATTTACGTTACTGGTTGATTCGACAACAGGTATGCCGTCCATAATAAGTACACTTATTAAGTTATTTTCAACTAACTTGTTTTAATAGAATATCTTTCTTGTTTTAGACTTCAGTAATGTTCCGTACTTGGTCGTGTTTATACAGACACTCGAAAACATAAGACCAACGATATACTTCTACCACCTGGTAGTCTTAGATATTGGCGAGAGTGCTGACGCAACTATGACAAAATTGTGGAGAGCATTTGAACTCGATTCCAGTCGTGAACGTGATTTCGTTGGATATGTGAAACGAAGAATGATTGCATTTGCCTCTGATGGGGCTAATGTTATGATTGAAGCTCGGCATTCCTTGCATGTTTTGCTGCAAGCCAAAATTGAAAGGCCCATTCCATTTTTAATCTGTAAGTGGAACAAATAAACATTCTTTGTCAAAAAAAATTCTACCGACATATTAACTATTCTTTCTTTTTTCACAGGTATGGCACATAAGCTTCGAAAAACAGTACGCAGAGGAACAAAACAACAAATTTTATAATTTTTACACATCGCGCGGTTCCAAAAGATGGAGTCATTTTTAGAGCCGCCAAACCGGATATTGATTACGCAAAAATACAGTACTTTTTCGATGTTCGATGGAGCTTGTCTCAATTTTCAGCACTAGTGTATCTGTGGAAGGACTTTGAGCCATTGCCTGTTGATACAAAAGAAATCTCGGAGGATGCGTCATTCACAGCGGCGGCAAGGAAAACAGAAAACAGAAAAAAGTTCACTAAATGATATCGTCCGAGACAAGACCTGGAGCATTGTTCTACACCAAATGTTGGATATACTTTCAGTATTTTGAGACACCTCTCTTAACCTTCAAGCACAGGCTGGAACCCTTCCAGGGAAATATGGACTGATTCAACGCGCAGTCGACTCATTAAACAAACTACGGATATCCCCAAAAGCATATTTAAAACAGTTTCTTGGAAACACCGCATGTTTGTCTGCACCATGCGAGTCATCGCTCTGCGCCATCCTGGAATACGAATTATGCGCTGACATACAGTACAATGGAAAACAAAAACACTGGCCCTCGAAAATTTTTTGCCCCAACGCTTCAGCCTTTGCGAGAAAAAAGATATTTTGTTTGATAGTTTGAAGGGAGGAAGGAAGGAAGGAAGGAAGTATTTTAATCTTGACGATCTCAAACATTTTGAGCTTTTTAATCAGAAATTGTATAAGACCCCGGACTGTGACTTTTCACAAAACTCTCCCTTCTGGTCTCGTGCTATAAAATAGGCTCCCGAGTTGACCGCCGATGATCATATTCAGTACCTTGGAGGCTTTTACAGAATGTTACCTGAGAAAAGAGCAGAGATTTAACAAGTTTGGCCAAGTTGTTTTGAACAGATAACCACAAATCCAACCTACGTCTTAACCTCGCAGGATGACTTTGAGTTCTTCTGGCCGTTAGTTTTGAAAAATGAACGCGACGAAATCAAGCTTTTTTGCGTGCATTAAGGTCGTTAATACGAAAAAAGATGGTATTATTGTTTTCAACTGCTGAATGCGAACGTTATTAAGCAAAAAATCTTGTGCACAAATAGAATCGTTCATTTCACATCAACTTATTTATAAGTACATTTTTTTTCTTTCAGCATTTTCTATTTAGACCTCAAAAAAACTCAAACGCAGCTCAATTTCGGCAGAAGGGCTGGAAAAAGTAATGCGTCTCGCCATAAACGGAAACAACAATTTCTTTCAATTTCGGGTCATACTAGCGACACAAATTTACCTGAAAAATCACGCTCGAGTTGACGATCCATCATATCAAGGTGGCCGGCCAGCCAAGGCCGTCCCTTGGTCCAAAATGCTCCCAAAAAGTGCTTTGTTTTAACATGCATGAAAACGTTTGTTTTAATTGAAAGCATTTAATATAACTTTGCATTAAAAGGATAAATAAAAACATTTTATTTTGTTGCAACGGAAAAAATAATCTATTTTAACTGTGCCGTTCTTCCATCACTTTAATCATAAAAAGTTTTATATGACTTGGTGTAATAGATTAGAATAGAATTACGATAAAAACTTGATATACACTGGCTTCTATGCTTCATGTACACAATAACATATTACCAGCAAAGACAAAGTCCAATACAAAAAGAAGTATATAGTAAAATTGCTGAAAACATGTTATTTATAATGAACATTACTGCGCAGTTGCACTTTATTATTACCAAATAAGTGCCATTCACTGTATAAAATGCTACATACCCATTTTGTATGGTGTTTTAGTAAAAACAACCGTAACCGTAACTACTATTTCATTAAAAATGTTTCCCATAAATCGTGTAAAAAGATCTACGTGATAGGATTTTTCGCTATAAATCTTTTTTTAATGGTGTAAAAAGCAGTATTATAAAAGCTGTAAAAACAAGTCTATAATGATTGCAAATGTATTGTAATGTGTCGTATTGTATTTCATTTACAGAATATAGTATTATGGTATGATACTGGATACGTACATAATCTTATTGGAAAAGATCAATCTCATCTTCTTATTAGATTATTAGAAATATCTTATTAGAAAACAACGCAAACCTTAATTATTTATCAAATGACATTGTACCTAATTTAGATTGTTGGGTTCAATAATGCAGTCGCGCAAATCTAGGTATGATAGCCTGACGAAGGCCTGTGTCCAAAAAGGGTTAAAAGAAGATACCAAAAAAGATTCTTTTCCAGGGGTCGAATCCTTGTCAGCTTGTCAAATATATAGCAAAAAGACAGCATTATGTGTGTCCAAAATTCCTTTGCCGGCTTTTGGGTTCCAGAGACTACATGAACCTAGAACTGCAGACCATGCTAACCAAGTACCTGAGAAGAATATGGAGACTGTAACACCTTTGAGGATGTAGGCCCCGGACCATTTTATTACATGCTTGACCGCAGCTCCTGACAGCGACGTGCCAGCTGAGAATGGACGGAACCGAGCCAAGTCATTCATTGCTTGACTGTAGCAGCTGACAGCAAGGTGCCTGCTGATGATGGAAGGTTGGGAGCCAGGTCTTTCAGTGCTTGACCCCTGCAGCTGACAGTGACGAGCCTGCTGAGAATAGAAGGTTCGGAGCCGGGTCTTTCAGCGCTTGAACCCAGCAGCTGACAGTGACGTTCCTGCTGAGGATGAAAGGTTCGGAGCCGGACTTTTTAGTGCTTGACTGCAGCACCTAAAAGCGACCTGCCAGCAGAGAATGGAAGCATAGGACCGGGTTCCTTAATTGCTTGACTGCAGGACCTGACAGCGACCTGCCAGCTGAGGATAGAGGCACCAGACTGGGGTCCTGCATTGTTCTACTGCAGGATCTGACGACAACGTGCCAGCAAAGAATGGAGGGACCGGATAAGGCTCCTTCATTGTCTGGCTGCAGAGACTAATAGCTAGGTGCCTGCAGAGGATGGACGGACCGGTTCGGGGTCCTTCATTGGTTAACTGCCACGTGACAGCTAGGTGCTAGCATTAGTTAGTTAACTAATTTAACTAATTAAAA
>JAQFYG010002208.1:0-15578 GCA_034694325.1 Entomobrya corticalis
ACTGGAATCGCAATATCCACGCTTTTCCGTATGAGGGCATTATGCAGGAGTTGATGAATGGGTCAAACGACACCGTTCAGCAGGTTGCAATTAAAATTGCTGAGGTGAGATTTTGTAGCAAATTCTGAGAAAATTTAATTAAAACTTATTATTTCGTGTAGGTGGATGCGGGTTACGACGAGGAGGATGACATTTTCTATCAAGTAATTCCAGCTAATCGTCGTGAATAAGCTCTTTGCTGGGAGTGGATGATTTCTGAAGAATGACAACCAATCAAAATAGTTAAATGTAACATGATGGTGAATACATCGAGGAGAATTTGAAGATCGTGTCATTTATCTTTGAGTATCAATAATAATATATAAGACAATTGTCCAGTTGTTTGTTTAGGGTCAACCATTTGGTGGGTTAAGTAATGTTGTTGTTATTTCTGTTTAATTTTGTAATCTTAGTTAATAATGATGGTGGTACTTTTGATGACGGCGTAATATGTATTGGGTATGTCGTGTGTGTGAGTTCGCCGGAAATGGGGAATGAGAAATGTTAGTGGTGGTGACGGAGAATTATTTTCAGAGCATGTTATGTCATATCAAGTTTTTTGTTGGTTGATCAATTAAAATTACATATAGATATAAGTACTTGTTGTATTTTTAAGTAAACAATGATATGTTATATATGATTAATATTATTATGATGCCACTTGCCATGTTATTAAGCAATAAATATTGCTTACGATGACGAAGGTTTTTACTTGAAATTCAATTAAACTTTATTTACATTTCACAATATTATACAACTTTATAGTATAATCCTAATAATATTAAGAAAGTTAATAAAATAATTGAGATAAAATCATAACAGCCCTTGACATTACAAGTTGTAAAGTACACTTTTAGCAGGACATTAACACATTGCGCTTACACAATTACATACGTTTCTCATATCTCTTTTCTCTATCGTTATCCGTACTTATTACCAAGTCATTGACGAGGTTTTAGGAATGGCTAAGGTGTCTGTCCGTCTGTCTGTCTGTCTGTCCGCGCGATAACTTGCAAACGGTTACAGCTATTTCAAATATTCTTCCGACAATCACTTCCTATAAGCCTTGGGCATGACCCTATTGTTTTGACGAGCGCTAATAGTCAACGGCAACCGTTAGAGACGGTTAGGATTTCGAAATTTTTGCATGGCGCTATATGGCATGAGAGGTATCATTCGAAAGGTTTTTTTTAAACTGAGCAATACGCAAGTAAATTTTTGAAACATTATTTCACCGTTAAACGGCAAATCTATTTCAAAAGTTTATTTTTGTCATTTTTGCTATTAGATATGGCTTGTGAGGTATCATTTAAACAGAAATTTGATGCTGAGTAAAACAAAAGTCATTCTGATATACTAAGTCACCGTTTTAACGGTAACATGTTTTCAAAAGTTTATTTTTGTCATTTTTGCTATCAGATATAGCTTGCGGGGTACCATTTGAACGGAAATCAGACGCTGAGTAAAATAGAAATTCTAGCTTCTTTCTAATATTCATCAGAAATGACTCGGTTTCTTAAATTCCTGATTGCAGGTTTATTTTTATTTACAAGATTTTATTATTATACAAGCGCTGGTGAATTTAAACGCTGCATGGTGATTAAATCACCAATAAGTTGATTTAACTGGGCAGTTAGGGCGATCGTTTAACACATAATATGATCGTTAATTATCTCCACAATTAAAATTATTTAAGATAAAAATGAAAACATCTTTAAACATATATGTACATCCCCGTACATTTTTTTTGCAATTAATGCGCTTTCAGCGTCGGTGAATAAAACACGCTACTTGGTGATTAAATCACCGATAATGTGAATTAATTTGGCAGTTAGGGTGATCGTTCAACATACATCATCACCTTTAACTATCTTCACAATTTAAATAATTTAAGAATACAATTAAAATAAAAATGCTTTACACTGCATACGCCTTCCTAAAGCATATATGAACATCCCTATACATGATATTTACAATAGATGCGCTTCCAGCGTCCGTGAATAGAAACGCTGCTTAGTGATTTAATCACCGATAAGGTGAATTAATTGGGAAATTAGGGCGATCGTTTAACATATAACGTGACCTTTAACTATCTTCACAATTTAAATATTTTAAGAATACAATTAAAATAAAAATGCTTTACATTGCATACGCCTTCCTAAAGCATATATGTACATCCCTATACATGATATTTACAATAGATGCGCTTCCAGCGTTCGTGAATAGAAACGCTGCTTGGTGATTTAATCACCGATAAGGTGAATTAATTGGGCAGTAATTAATCGTTTAACATATAATATAACTTTTAACTATCTTCACAATTAAAAAAAAGTAAGAATATAATAAAAATAAAAATGCTTTACATTGCTTTTGCCTTCTTTTTGAACGTATATGTACATTCTCATACATTTTATTTACAATCGATGCGCTTTAAGCGTTGGTGATTAAAAACGCTGCATAGTGATTAAACAACCGATGAGTTGAATTAACTGTACAGTAAGGGCTTCAGTTTAACATATAATATAACATTTAATTATCTCTACAATTAAAAATATTTACGATTATAATTAAATTATTTAGGCAATACAGTGCATGTACCTATTATCAACATTTATGTAGAGTTGGGGCTTTTAGGTACAATCGCAGCGCTTAAGCGTTGGAGAATGAAAAGGCAACTTGGTGATTAAAATACCGATTAAGTGAATTACTGTGCTATTACTACTTTCGTCTGACACACAATATAGGTTTAAAGTTTTCCCCAAATAAAGACAACCTATCTACACATCAAAATATACATTTCTGCTTTGCTATTAATACGATCTGCTTTCTATTGTTTAATACATAATAATGAATACTAGCAAAGAGGTATATACAAATATATACAAAACTCGAACCAACCATACATTTAACAATTACTTACTGCTATTAATCTTACAACTCGGTTGGAGGTGGGGGCGCCCACGTCTCAACATGTGTCCGTAATTTGTACAGCGGGTGGAACCTCCTCAGCTAACAAGCTCTTCCATCATCCGCGAGTAGACTGCTGCTGTTGTCTCTCCAAATGATTTCTCGATTCTCCCGTACTTGTTAACGAGATCCTCCATGTCTGTGAGGAAAAGTTGGAACAGTGATATTTGAGAGATTTCCAACTCTTTCACAGTTGTGAATGAAATTGCAAATAAAGTCATAAAACAGTTTTACGACATCCTCGTAAAATTCGGGTGACTCAAAGGTAGCCTTCTTGATTTGATAACTTCCCAGGAGCCCGAAAAGTAGTTTTAAGGGGATTCACACAGCTTTGGAGGCGGCTTAAGTTGAACTCAAACAAATCTTTTTACATAAAACGGCCGCTCCTCCACGCAGCCAATACATTGGCAGTCGACGCCGGCTTCCTTAGAAGGGGCTGGGTCTGGAACTTCTGTCATGATGATGATGATGATGAACACAAAAAACAAAACAAAATAAAGGCCAAAATAAAGGAAAGGGATTTAGACTTACGTCTCGATTGGTCTTTGTTCGTCTTGAATATGATGGTGACAAGGTCTCAATCCATCTCCGTCACAATTCCCCACGTTCTTTGTAAAATCAAAGTGAAGGGCAGCTATATCATACGAGAACATCGTACTGACCAACCCGTGTGTCTTTACATAGTTTAAAATTTCACCAAACTTAATCAAAATCAGCATTAAAGCCGTCTTTCTCTTCTCTGTCATGGTACGTAACTAAAAACTTTTTGTACATGCGGCCAACTTCATTTACAAATTCCGGGGATATATATCTGCCACGTTTAAACTTTAAATTGCCCATTTGAAGATAAAACTGCTTAAAACTAATTTCACAAAGTTCAGCGGGTGTCTTGAGGCAATCGGAAATAAACTGTCGGTTTTGCGTAACCCTGCTGATGTAATAACTTCCGTTGTCTGCTTCGTCCGAAAATTCATCGGAGGTTGCACTTTCGAAACTGTCTCCTTCCGTCGCCATCTTAAAGCAGACTTGAACAGCAAGATAAAGGATGTTGTCTTAACGAGAATCTGGGACCAACTGATCACTTTTCTCCCTTTAGCTGTTTTTTGCTCAACAGATCATGTGATGATGGCTAAAACAGGGATGAATACTATAAAAGGTACAGAGGTTGAGTTCTTTTGAGAATTCTTCATAGACAAACAGTGCGTTTTCACAGAAACTTTTCTGGTTTATCAAATTATTACGTTTTAGCAGATTGTAAATTTCTGCGATGAAAACCACGTAAAAGCTTAAACTAAAGTATGAGTTTTTGTTTTCAGGCTTTGAAAACTCTCTAAGACAACGACGATACGTGGCAATACAATCGTCAACAAAATCTGGCGACTCATATACGCTAGCCGATATTTTGGGATTTTTTAGAGCAAAATAAAATGTTTTGTAAGCACATTCGCATAAATCTTCGGGGACCGTGAGACCTTTGTCTGCATAATGCTGGTTTCGTTGTTGCTTACTGGCAATGTCAATAGAGCCGTGCGTAGCAGTAGGAAGCTATACCAATTTCCCATATTCGTTAATTGATGTGATCACTGGTACGAAAGTTGTAAGTATCGGGGACACCATGCGCTGGGTTAAAACAAAACTTGCCATAATCGTCCATCACACAATCACTAAAGTTTTTGACAAGGTTGACGTAACGTATGACGTATTGTTTCATATCTCACATTATCTTCACCAATAAATCTTTCAACTAAATCAAAGCATTCCCGATGAACTTGTCCATAATAATCATTTTTGTATTGAAGCCCATAATGCTTTTGTTCATTGAAAAACTCAATGTTTAAATCCTCGTAGGCTCATTAGAACACTTAGGAATATTGAAGTGCCCCAAGTCTTGATAAAATTCTCGTAAACAATACAAACAAAATGTTGTATACGATATGGGATGCACCAGACTTGCTGCGATGCCTTAACTTTTGTAAAATAAAATCCCCCAAAAGTTTTCTATTTTTATTCATTTTGAACTTGGGGAATTATGTTTCTGGAGGCAAGGTGCTTATTTCCTTTAAAACTTCAATTAGTTCCTTGAAGGAAGAATATGAGAGATACGCATTTGGACCGCGCCAAGTTCCTGATGGAAAGTGTTTATACTGAGCAGGTGCTACTTCCATCCACATCAGGAAACAAAGAACATTGTAAGCAAAATAGGGACGGATGTAAAAATGGAGCAATTTAATGGTGTCTCGGTGTTGCCACCAATTCGTTGTGGAAAAATCGGTAAACACGGAAAGCTCAGTGTGTCCTTCTAACTGTCCTTTTCCGTCTTTCTCGACAACACGCTCCAAGATATCCTCACCTCGCTTGATAAAAGTTTCTGCGAAATAACTAGGGAATTTACACTTTGATGGAGGACCTTGCTGATTCAGTTTGGAGATATGGATATAATTGCACAATCCATTGGAGAAGCGTTTACACAATATATTGTTCCCTATAGCTTTTGTTTTGCTAGTAGTCCAAAATAAAGGGCTGTCTTCCGCAGTAATTCTTTTTACGTTGCTGGCTTTGGGTGTAAAGTCTCCTAAAGAGTAAAAAATGCTTTCGTCTGCTTTGTTGCGTGTTTCGCATTTGACTTGATTTTTATTTTCTAAGGTAACCAATGCTTCATCAAGTTTCTCAAGCCCGTTGATTTGATCGTTATCAAAATAACGAGGGTATTTTGGGGCAGATTGAGAAACTTCACTCACTTGTTCTCGTAGTGGACTTTCTTCCCTTCTACGTTTTTCAGAATTGTTTTTGTAATCCATTTGACACATTTTGATGCTGTTCTTTCAACTCTATTAAACCGACTGACACTGTTGTCCGAGGAGAGAGCTTGTTTTACTATTTTGTATCGTGATCCTTTTGATTTTAGCATCATTTGGTAAAATGATCAGGAGAAGTAAACATGGATCAGCCTCTCGGCTTTCGTGATATAGACAACGTGTTTAATTTTTCGAGAGCACGTAATAAGTATACAAAGGAGTTAAAATGGTACACTAGCTTTATTCTCAATGCTTTAAAGACGAAGTGCACGGCCTACCCCTTTCCCCCACGGTTTGTTTGTTCGCTCGCTTACAGAATCACAGAAGGAATGCCTGAATACTGTTAAAAAGCTTGCTCAATGTACATTTAACAAAGGGTATCAGGTTTTAGTTTTATCAGGCCAAGCCGGAACCGGAAAATCAAATACGCTGCACGGGTTTGGTCATCTCTTAACACAGCAGTGTATTAACTTTATAATGTGCTCGCCCATCGCAATTGGATGCGCCCAAATTCGTGCCTCGACAGTGCATAGTATGCTCGGACTATACAACGAAAAGCAGAGCTGGCGTGATATGATACAAGACGTAGTGTTGCCCAGTGTAAAAGAACGTTTTCAAGATTTTGAGGTCGTATGCATAGACGAATGCTTCTTGCTAGGGTGTAGGACGCTTTCAGCACTACTGAGAAGGATCGCTTATATCAAAAAATCTAACGCTGAGCTCCCGGTATCCCTTTGCTTAGTAGGTGACCCAATGCAGCATTTATGTTGCTTTGATATTCCTCTCATCTCACCCCAACTGCCGTCTCATGAAGATGACATAGTAAGACACGGCTTGACGATCTATTTTAATGCAAACTATAAGTTTTAGCTGAAAGTAAATGTACGGGCTAGTTTGGACCCAGTTTATCAAGGCATTCTCCAGCGCATGCATGACGATCACTTAACAGAAGAAGATGTGATTTTGTTAGAAACGAGGAACAGTAGAAATATTACAGACAAAGAACTAAATTTGTTTATGGACTCTGTTCATCTGTTTAGTAGTAATAAATTAGCCAACGATTAGGCCCGCACATACTTGTTAATTAAAAAATTCCAGTGAAGTTAATTAAACCAATTTCTGACCCAGACTGTTCTCAGTGTAAAAGTGAATTTCCCTATTCGTATTTGGGCCCAGGTGTAAAAACGTTATGTGTTAAAATATTTGCAACAGTAAAAATCTATGTAATGATTCACCGTGTGAAGTAGTTGACTTGTTCTATTTAAAAGACGGCGACGTTCTTCCACAGTTTGTTACGTGCAAAGTACCAGGCTACACGTAAACAGTTTTACAAGAAGATCAGACAATCCCAATTCCAGCGAGTGTGGAAAAGTTCCGTTGTAAACACATGAATTGTAATATTCAGGTAACATACTTTCTTTTAAAAATAGCTATGCCATAACAACGCACCGAGCACAATCCCAAACGCTTTAGAGCGTAGTTGTTCAGATTTAAAGACCGTTCTATGTATGTCAGTTTAAGTCGAGCTACTAGGCTAGATAAAAATTGAGTAAAAATGGCTTCCTTAAGAGGAGCAAAGAAGCGAAACAAGTTAAGGTACAATTTAAAGTGTGGCATATGCCCATATCAAACATATAGTATCGATGAGCTGAGCGAGCACTCACTTTCTCGCCACCAGTGTGAGTTATGTGGAAATACGTATACTGATAAAAGGTTTCACAATTGTAAGAAGGAGACAAATCCACAATTATCGAGTAGAGCTGTTGAAGTGCCAGTTAACGAGGATGGCGAATCATTTTTCAAGAAAGAAAGCGCCAGCTTCAGAGAAATAATCGCCGTTTACTCGTACGACTTTCTAAATAGTGACATAGCGCTTATAGAAGATGCTGCTTCACTCATAAAATCACCAGCGTTAGGTCTTCTCAAAGAGTACATGCACGTTCATGTGGGTATTTGTCTCAGACTCACTTTAAAAGCTCTTTTGCATTCACCAATAGATGACAGAGTGGTAAAGAAAAAATATCCATCGCCAAGTCTGCCTATTGTAAGCATAAACTTTGCAGACGATACATTTGAAAATGCCGTTGAATACATAATAAAGCTTACTATGATCCTTAGTCATCAAATTTCTTTTACTTTCGGTACAAAAACTTTCGGTACAAAAACAAAAACAAACAAAAATGTTCAAGTGGCAGCTACAAAGGCAAGCGACTTGGCAAAGAGTAGTGGAACAGTGTGACTTTAAGCTTGTGAACGAAAATTATGGCCAGGACCTATCGCTCATCGAACCTTTTGAAATTGCAATTTCCGTATCAATTAACATTTATAGATATAGAGCCAAAACAGATAAAGTTATTCCATATTGTTTAACAAGAGTTAAAATGCCGCATCAGATTGAAAAAGAAAAGAGAAAAAGGTTCAAAGCAAAGATGCACTTTGCTACAATCTACAATCCATTTGCATTTTTTCGTTTTTCCAAATCCAAAGCAAAATACTTATGCCGTTATTGTTGATGTTTGTTCAGAGAACCTGATCACGAAGTTTGCTGCTTTGACAGCGATGGGAACAGTTTCAATTTCCCTACAACATCACATTACGTCTTTAATGAGCTATTTCGTTGCTGCTTGCCACCTGCTCTCTTTTTTTACCAACTTTATTATACAAATACACCAGAAAATGATCTTCAGGTGTCTGAATTTGGGTTACTTGGTGTTTCATTCGAGATGAAAAAGTTATTTGATTTTATATATATAGAAGATTCTGCTCTTAATGTATTTTTTGAACAGTTGTTTGTTCACGCAAACTATTATCTGGAGAAAATGGTAAGATCAGTTACCTTTAATCCCAACTGCTGAAGAAGAGATTGCAGTAAAAAAGGTAACTGTGTGTTCCTCCTGCGGCAAAGACATTGACAAGAAAAATATTGCCGTAATTAATCACGACCACTATAATTCCCTAGTAAAAAACAATTTTTTGTGTAACCGATGCAACCTTTTTACCTATCCTCGTAGAATAATACCAGTTTTCGGTAATGGGTTACACAAGCATATTCCTATGTTCTCTTACAATATTTCTGAGAGAGGATTAAAACATATTTCCCTGATTCCTCACCGTTCAACAGATACGTACATTTCAATGATCGTCAACAGAAATATCCAATTTCTAGATGCAGCAAAGCATTTTAATGACATGTCTACGCACACGTTAATGCAAACAGTCGACGATGATGATCTCGAACTGTTTCAGAAGAGAATCAGTAGAAACAGAAAAGGAGTTCCAGATTTTAAGAAAGGGTCTCCCGTTCCCCCACACTTTTATTAAATCCGAACAAGATTATAATAAGGAACTACTACCCGTTTCACAGTTCAAGGACGTCAGCTACCTAACTATGAGCCAGCCACATTACCAACAAGCTGTTGAAGCATTTAAAGAACTCTAATGCCGCGACTTAAAATCTTATGCGCACTTTTCAATCAAATCATCTTTATACGGACTAGCATAACTTACAACAAAGTATGCTACTTGGGCTTATAAAGTCTTTGGGATACACCTTTTGTATGATGTAAGTCTTGGCTCATTTGCATTTGCTGCATTGCATTATTACTCAAAATCATCATATGAAAATCTAAGGGACAAATCAATTGCAAGTCGACTCAAGGATTTAATGGTTGGTGGAATAAGTCTATGCAACGTACTTGAAATTAACTCTTTTTCAAAAAGATTAGGAGATGAAAATGCTACGCCAGAAGAAACTGTTGAATGTTTTTATCTGGACATGATACAATGCTACGCCGGAATTTTGGGTTCACGTTGCCCCTATTCTGACTACAAGTTTTGGTCAAAAGTGGAAATTTCTCAGTTTGAGTTAGATAGAGTAGGCGACGACGACGATACTTGGTATCTAATTTGTTTGGATCTACATTATCCTGCCGCTCTTCATGCATATACGTCCGATTAACTCCTAGCATTTAGTCGGAGCTCTAACGGGGGAATACCAATGAACGAAATGAATGATGTAATGCGAGGTCGAGAAAACTCATCATATCATACAGTAGACATGTCAGTGACAGATAAAAAGAACGTGTGGCTTTCCCATAGAAATCTGAAACTTTTTCTTTACCTAGGAATGCAACTTATACGGATATCAGAAATTTATTCATACACTGTTCGTGATCATTTCTCAAAATTTGTTCAAACTTGTGTTGAACAGCGAAAACATGCCAAAAATAGCTTTTATGCAAATGTTTCTAAAGTCTTACCAAATTTAGGCGCTGGAAAGTTTGCACGCAATTGTGAGAATGTCAGGGTAGTGGTGGTAACGAAGGAAAAACAATGTGAGCGTTTAGTGTCAAAAGGTTCATTTCTCGACGCGTCTAGCAATTCCCTTCAACTAGCTGTAGTTTCAGTTAAGAAAAAGAAAAAACTAAAGATGCGTAATGCCCTGATTTTAGCCCACATTTATCAAAAGAGTAAACGAAGGCTTTATATCGCATGGTATCTACATATTAAACCAGTTTTCTAATTGGCGAGGCTGTTATTTTGTGAAACAGATAGTTTGGTAATTGGCCTATTTCGAGTTACTGATTTGTATGCAAAGCTCAAGGTGTTGCATCCCATATTAGAGTACAGCAAAGTACCGAAAGAAATAACAGAATTATATGATCCATCCAGAGCTTATATCCCACTACTTCTAAAATTTGAAATGTTCTGGATACGATCATATATTGGGTGGCGCTCAAAGTGCATGAGTTTACTCGAGATTAACCCAAAGTGCCTTAGGGATTCAGTGGATGAAACATGTAACAATTGCACTTCACATCAGTTTAAAGGGATACGCACAGCATCTGTCACGCACGAAAAATACAGAAGCATTTTGGGGGGGATGGAGTCAGGTCAGTTTCAGTTTGACAGCTTAGAGAGTAACAATCGACTTAGAGTAGCATCTAGAAAGCGAAACCTGTTAACGTTTACGACAAGTAGTCGGTTCTGGTATACAGCAAACCACAGTGTTCCCCTAGGCTACGTGTTTGGTTTTGAAAGTGCGGCAACATGAAAAAAGTTCGGTTTAGTCATCGGATTACGGTGTACTTTTTTAAGGAGCGCAGTGATATTAGGGAATATAGAAAGCCTTTTTGGACCATTGTGGCAGCAGACAGACATGAATTTATAAATAGGATAAAAAACAGTGAAATTCTACTAGCCCCAGTGTTTTCTTTAAGTCACAGAGAAAAAATACTTGAAAAATATGGACGGCCCAGTGTCGCTCGAGTGATTTGAAGCTTGAAAATAGCTCAAGCATAATGCTTATAGGCAGTTCGCTATCAGGTAAAAGTAGCCTGAGTTGCTCTATTGTTTTGGAAAGGGACAAAATCTACAAAGATCCTCATAGTAAAGTGATTTATTATTACAAACACTTTCAAGACAAGTTTAAGGTATTACAGGAACAGGATCCTGACGTATTATTTATAGACGATAAGGATGAACTTAAAGAAGAGTTACAAGAGGCAGACTAAGTTTTACTTGTTGCTGATGATATTTTAACAAGTGCACTATACTCTGAACATCGATTCGTGACCTCATTATTCTTAGAAACTGTTCATCATTCAAATTTATCATTAGTTTTTCAGAACCAGTTATTATTCTGCCGGGAGACACGCAACTGGTATTTAAATTCAAACTACTTCATTTTATTTAAAAGTTTTCATGGCAGACAGATAAATACATTTTTTCAAAATCTAAATCCAAAACAACATCAACTTCTGAAGGATACGTTTGCCGTCTGCACTGCAAAACCGTATCACTACATGTTTTTATCACTTCATCCACGTACGCCAGAAACCCTACGTTACAGAAATAGCGTAATACCCCGAGAGGGGATTAAAATTTTTTTTCCGCAAAAAGATGGAGATTATAGTTAGACATTTTGATTGGCTACACAAACTAGCCAAAAGCAATGATACGTCATATAAAAAGCGTCTTGATGAAGCAAGTACTGAAGAATTGAGATCTTTTTTTGCATGTATTGATGCATGTGCATCATTGCACAGTGCGACCGTTGAGTTTATATTGGATAAGTGCTAAATATGGATGTGTTTTGCTTAGTGTCAAACGAGACTTATGACAAGTGTCTCTCACGATTTAGAGTCAAAGTTTGATGACTTGCCACGGAGAACGGTGCCAGAATTAAGCATATTCTTGCACTTTAAGCTGGTCGCGGTATTAAATGGAATATAACAGGCGTGTGTACAACCACCGTTGACGAATTTTCCGCAAATTGGAACGTACTGGAATTGGCGGCATACAACATAACAGGTAAAGGAAAAGAACCCAAAAATTTAAAAGCATTTTTTCCCTCATGATCAAGCTGGAAGCACCATTAAACTACTTTGCTCTCAAAATTATAAAATTACTAAAAAAGCAGAAAAAATAAAAAAAAGTTCAAAATGATCCAAAAACGAAAACAAAGAGCTCAGAAACCTTCCATGTCATCGTATAATTCCTTTTCATCGTCATCGTATAATACACCATTCGTTTTTTTGACACGTCTAAAAAGGAGAATGAAATTACTGTAGAAGAATATAAGACCGGTGGCCTTTCAGTAACCAAGGGTGAAAGAAGCTGGGTGGGGTTTGTGAATGCATTAAACACGGATTTAGCTTTAAACGAGGTTCCACTGTGGGTAAATGTTGATTTCAAAACAGGTCTTCTTGTCGCACAACCAAATACCGTGACACTTACATATAATAACACGGAAAGAGACTTGTGTTTGCGTGACCCACTTCATAAAACACTTGGGTTTAGTCAAGAAACATTTCAAAATGGTGAGTCCGAGAGCGATATCGCCCCGGATTTAGACGCTTTCAGAGATCTTGAGAAAGAAAAAAAACCTTCCTGTTGAAATGTATCGCTATGTTCCTACTAATATTGAAATTGGTCAGCTAGAAGAAAAGCCACATCTTTCCACCATTTTTGCAGCGATCGAGGCGGCGTTAATGGAAAAAGACTAAAATGTGTCATTTACAGTGCAGAAAACCACCAGTATAGTAGAATATGAGATTGCCAGAGATAAAAAGATAATTTTGTCCCCTTTTCTGAACAAATATCTCAATTTAGACGAATCATTTGTTTTTGAAGGAGAGCATACAATACAAGTAAATAGAGAATTACTATATCCTGCCAGTGAAGAAAGCATGTCACTTCAGCCCAAGATATTATCATCCTCAATTATTCTTGTACTCACATATATATTATGTCCCCAGTTTTATGGAGGAAAAAAATGAAAGTATTGGCGGTTTTAGATAGAGACGTAAGTGACGAGCATTTAAAGCAGAAATTTCGCGATCTGCTACTATATAAGACCCTCTGCGTAGAAAAAACAAATCAAATCACAATTAGCCTTGTTGATGAAAACTTTGAGTTTTTAGATGCTCATCTAGAACCACCAGTGGTTACTTTACATTTTAGGAGGAAAGCTAGTTCATGACAAAAAAGGTAGTTTGCGACGAGAAGAATAATTGTTATTACGACATAAAGTTGCAAAATGATTACCCGGAAGATCTTCTTCCTCTAAAAAGTATAAAAGCACAAAGAAAAGGAGAACTCAAAAAGTATTAAAAGCACGACGGAGGAGAAAAAATGCCAGTGTAAAAGTATCTGTCAAGAGAAGAAGACGTAGGAAAAGTTCAGGTTTAAAATCAAAGAAAAGACGTAGTAGGAAACCTCGCAAAACTGTGAGACACCGACGAAGACGCTAACATGGAGCGTGGCAAAAAGCGAGCGCACGAGGAACAGCAGTTGAAGTCCTCGGCGTTTTTTAATGCTTCTCTGAATCTATCGCAGATTTCCCCAAGCGACGGTTCTGTCATTTCGGAATCATATAGCCAAATATGGCCTTCTTTTAGTCCTAAAGAATCTTCAGTTTTGGAATTCTTTATTCAAGGAGACCAGTCACATTACATTGACTTGGCGAACACCTACCTATCTCTAAGATTGAAGGTTGTAGATAATAAAGGAGATAAAATCGCGTCCACCAGCCAATTTTCTCTAACAAATTGTGTTTTCTCTAGTATATTTTCAAATTTAGATATATTAATCCAGAATGTTGGCAAATGTTCGGTAAGTAGCAACTTTTCCTATGCGTCCTATCTTAACCGTATACTTGATAATAGCGCAGTCACCATCCCCACTAAATACCGGTGTGAAGGCTTTTTTAAAAGCACAACAGATACCACAATATGCCATTTAAACACGGCTTAAAAAGAACTTAAAAAATTGGCCCAGCAAGACTCCATTGAGTTGTATTCAAAAATTATTCATCCTTTGTTGGATCAGATTCGTAATCTTCCTCCCAATTATTCCATTCGCATTCGCTGAAGGCCGATCGCCGAATGAATTTTCGTTGACAACACCCGTCCAGCTTCAAATGCTGCTTTCACCGATATGATTCAGATAGAAGACTTATACATGGACGTTAAGAAGGTTATAGTTATTTCCAAAATTGAAACAATGCACCATCAGTTATTGTTTAAAGGAGGGAAGTTTGTGTTTCCGTACTACGATCATGAAGTTTTGAGTTACAGCATTCCTTCAGGTACATTAATTCACAATAGCAAAACTCTGTTACATGAAGTACCTGCATTTGCTGTAGCATGTCTCGTCGATAGTAAGGCCTACTCAGGTTCTTGTGAGCTCTGCCCATATAAGTTTGACAACAACAAAGTCAGTAGCATCAGTCTTCTGGTGGACGGCGAACCCATCAACTACTCCAGCTTAAAAATAAATGTAGCAGATAATCAGTATATGAGAATATATAGACAACTGCTTAACCTAAAATCACAAGACAATGATAGTTTAGATTTAAGCATCGAAGATTTTACAACCAATGGTTACTTTATAATCCCATTAACATGGCAGATTAATGAAAAAAAGACAGATTTTAAATAGCCAAGCAGGGAAGTATTAAATCACAGATTGTGTTTAGTTCGGCATCAGACAAAAGTTTGAATGGTTTTATTACATCACCCCAAAACTTCGTTCTCTAGATAAAAACCACGTGTATCTAACATGAACGCTGACGAGTTGAGTCGCTGTACCAATTGTATTGTTCGTGACAGGGCAACAGTTTACGTAATTCCAAAGAGTAAAATAAAAAGTGTAGATTTAACAAAACTTTCGGCAATAATATACAATACCACAAAAAATAGTGAGGAAGAAGAAGATGAACCCTTTGTAACCTTCTTTATTTTTAAAAATGGTGATAGTATAGAAACAGTGTTTATGAATTGTATGATTTCAAAATAAAGTGACGAGGTGCAACTCTTCTGTAAAGGTGTAATAACCAGTGGAACGACCGGTTTTGGATTGGTTTATTCCATCATCAGGTTCTATGTACATAATTAAATGATAATAAAATTACTTAAATTATATTTATAATAGTCGATCTTAAAACTACTAATGGCAAGTCAATGCTAGATATATTTTTGAGCACTAATAATCCTCCAAAAAAGAATTTCAATAAGTCAAACAGGAAAGAAAAGTCTAAAGGTACTCACAGTGCAAAAACACAAAATGCGGGAAGCAGAAACAATAATAATAATAAAAAACCTGATGATACAGATCACACAAAAAACATAATAAATTCTCCTATACAGTGTCAAAGAAAATGTCCGAAAAATTCAAAAATTTCGAAAAATCAAGCAAAAAAGAAACGGTTAAAGTTACTAAGATTACGAGAAAAAGAAATGCGGGAAACCCAAATGAATGACAAAACTGATTGTA
>JAQFYG010002209.1:0-15572 GCA_034694325.1 Entomobrya corticalis
TTCAAAGTGCACAATAAAACTAAATTCATTTGACGTTTACTCACCTGAACATTACTTTCGCATAACATCGTCTATGCAATTATAGCTACAAGCTGAAGCTTGTCAGCACACATCTAAGTAAATATTTTTTACATAAGACAATACACACGTTTGGTTTTGAGAGTAAATTTTATAATAATTTTAATAGCAATAGTAATATAAAAGCAAATATATAATGGTCACCGGTAATAAATGGGATGATACATGCCGTCACTATCATTAAGTCATTATTTCTAGGCTCGAAAAGTTTCGTCAACAAAATATGTGTGCATTTCAAATGGCCGCCTTTATCGTCAACAGTCACATTATATTTATAGCAATTTTTTATTACGCATTATAATTTTATGCAAATTGAATGACCAAGGACCAAGAATTTTTTAAAGTGCATGACCAACAGCCTTCGTTAAAACAACAAGCGTTTCCTGTAATGCAAATGCTGACTGAGGTATTTAAAGATTACACAATATATAATAGTTGCTGGCGATAAAAATAACTCATTCAGTCTTACGTTACCAACAGGTCAAAGTACACTAAGACATTTAAAGTAGGTATACAAACATCAATATTTCAACACAAAAGTTGACAGTTTCAGAGACAATTAGACAAAATTTATCGTTAATATAAAAATCAATTGAAGCATTTTCATCAATAGTTAATATTGTGGCTTTGTGTAATTTGAACTAAATTGGTAAATAATACAACCGAGAAAAACAAGCAAACCGAAAGATTTTTAGATTGATCTGTATAACTTTATATGTTCATAGATCGTAGATAAGAGGCGTTTTAGTGAATTGGCGAGTCTGTTTTCTTTGGTGTGTTTTCAAAAAGTTAAGTGAGACTTTAGGGACTACAAGGCAATATGAGTTTTGAAGCAAAGAATGTTGTTTCTTTGACCCAATATCAGAAGGTAAGAATAAATAAATAATTTGCAGATAGAATAATGCATTGTAAGCTCATTTAATGTTGAATTTGAATCAGCTCATACCCCTTATTACAGTACCTGTGTGTTACATTATGCCTTGTCCTTATCTATGCCCCGAGTATTTTATGTTCGTACACTTTGTTTGCAAATTATTTCATAAAACATTTATTATGTTATTACACTTAATTTTTCTTTAGATTTTATTCAGAGTAATACAAATTGCATTTTTTATTTTATGAGTTATTCCTTAATAGTGCGAAAATTTTGTGATATTTCATAGAAATATGAGAAATATTTCATATTTGGAGTCATAAATTAAAATATGCAAAACTACGGCTTCTTGTACTACCTATTGGTCACTGACCACATATTCCACGTCAACACAGCCTATCATCAGAGACAATAAAGCACCATTTATAATTTCCCAAGCATAGTTAGATAGCCAGACTGATGCTAAAAAATCATCTTCATTCATCAAACCAAAAAATTAATATTAATAATTCATACACATCTAAATAATAGCTCTAATGTCAACGTACAATATTACCTATCATTACTGCAAATTCCAAAACGACTAGATACAAATACAAAGTATGTCTGCATGCACATTATAGGTATTTAGGCTGAAAATTATAATAAGCATAGATACTTTTTCTAGATTTACAGGTAGCCAAATAACGAATGTAGTTTAATAAATTATTTATTCTTTTCTATAATGCATCCGTTTCTTTTTTCTTGGCTAGCTCATCTCTATCATCCAACAACACACTTTTGCCCCATTCAATCGAAAACATCAGCAGCATATTTTACTGACTAGATTCTTTCACCGTAGTTTTTAAACCTCTTTGCTAAATCTTGCAGTAAAAAGAACTGGTAGTAGTAATTTTTCAAATTGAAAAAAAAATTGCACCAGATGAATGCACATTAAAATGTGATGATCGCATATACTCACACACACAAACATATTGCTACATGAGCATAACATGATACGGAACAAGTAAAAAGATGCATTAATTTAACATACGTACGTTACGTTATATTTTTCAAATAATCTATTCAACTAAAAAAATCATTGTTTGTAAGAAACGAGCCAACAAAGCCAGAGTTCTGTGTAGAGCTGTAGCCTGTGTGTTACAAGTACAAGAATCATGTTTCATCCCCCAAAAAATCGTATGCAAAAGTAAAATATTTCAAAGGTTGCGTTCTCGACGTATTTACAAATACAAATAAACTTTCTGCTTTGTGCCGTTGCGTTGTGCCAGGAGGTACTTTTTGCTGACTTGTTTACCTACACAGCGCGGAGTAGTTCAGCAGTGTTTTATTTCTTTTTTTTTATTTAACAAAATGGCCAACGAAATCCTTAATACACTACTTATGAGTGAGCTTGACTTTAAGGGAACAAGTGTAAAAAAGATTTGATCATGTTGTTACCTTTACCTTTAAACCCTTATAAATGATCTTCATGCAATATATTCATATAGATGTGTTTATACACAGGTGCAAGAGTTCGTTAGAATGTTATATGATATTTAACTAGTATAACTGCCTACATTGTAACATTAATACAGCTTTCTTCATCTTTATATTTAAACTGCAAGTTTACCTGGGTGTGACAACCTGATATCAAAAGTTATCAGAACCATACATACATACTTGGTGGTGGTGGTGTTATCATGCTGTAATCTCATCATAGTTATCATCATTGTAGCAACATAGCACCAGAGACCTTTAAGAAAGCAGTTCTACTAACTCAGCTTCTTCTCGTCTTCTAGACTCGGTGAAAAGGTAAAAAGAAGGATTTTAATGTGCAAAATCCTTTCCTTGCTGCATACATTTGACGCGCTAGTTACTTACGTTGTAAGAGTCAACAAAGACAGTCCGGTGAAAAAATTTAATATTGTGTATCATCGTCGACCTCGCAGTAGCAATAGTTCTATTGGCGATAGTCGCGTCGTCGTCGGCTTGATCATGATATCAAAGTGAATTTGAAGAAGAAGAAGAAGGAAAAAGTGGTGAATAATTTGATTTGCTCGTTGTTTCCTACTCATCATTATAATAGTTATTATTGTTGAGAGTAAGTGCTGAACAAGCAGTAGTATATATTAAATCATACAAGTATAATCATCATCATCATTTTTGATACAATATCCGTATAAGGAAGAGTGACAACTGCTGGGAAAACTGAAAAAGAAAATATATAAAAATATTTCAATAAATAAGTAGTGTGATCATATTTTTTGTTTCATTTTGTTGTTTTTTTTGGGTGTTCCCAGTTTTTCCTATTTTGAGTGAATCAATGTCTCATTTTAAAATGAGCTCTCAACAACATGCATAGGAAAAAATAGTGGCAGATATTTCCAAATCAGTTACTTTTGATTGGCTACGACGGAAGGGGATTCCATTTCTTGACAAGTCGCTGGAGGAACTTGTCATACCAGCGTAAGTTTTGATAAGTTCGGGTCTTTTCTTTAAAAAAAAACAGGTGCCTACTCTAGGGAATATTTGCAAAATTTGCCAAAAGGAGGAAATAGTTTACTTGTGTGTCGCAGTGTCCTTCATAAAAAATGTGTGCAATCAACATCTCCAAAAATTTCTTCAGAAATCAATAAAAAATGTAATCTTTTCATTTGAAGTACAACCGGATGTTAAACCAATATACGTGTGTGCTAAATATTAGCTGTTATCAGTTTCCCATGCTTTTACACATAAGTTTAAGCATTATAGAAATTAAGCTATGATGAGAATGTAAAAGCACAATAAATTATAGTGCGTCTGTCGAGTTTCTACTAGAGCATGATACGATGAACCCTTTCTTTACTGCCATTTAATGACGCATAGAGAGAGAGAAGAAACCTTCTACTGCAAGTGACATTGGTAGTGATGCAGTATAAAAAGGCGTTTTGAGAAAAAAAACTTGTGTGGGATCGTCAAAGTGAAATTATTATTCAAGGCAAAAATTGCGTTTTCCGTTATTCTCAACTGACCAAGAACAAGTGTTTACTGAACTGGCTGATCAGGTCTCAACAAGAAGCATTTTGACGAAATATGCAAAAGAAAAGTTGCTCAAAGAGAAGATGTTGTTGTTGATGATGATTATTGGTCATATAGACTGTCCACTTTTTGTTGTCGTGTCTTCTTTCGTTCATCGTAATAAGAGTTTATATACGTGAAGCCATTTTGATAATGATTACACGAATTTCTAGTATAGTGAGAGGTTCAAGTATTAGACGTCACGATAGAGTCAGCAGATTGACTGTCTACCTGTGTCAGCGTATGCGCACCTTACCTAACAAGTCACCTCATTTCTTGTCTTCGACTCATGTGCATAGCCCTTTTCAAGATTAAAAGGTTACTGTGTTTTACTGTACTTTGATGATCTCTTGGAGGAGCATCAGGGTACAAATACATGAGCAGTTGTAGAAAAACTACGTGTGGCACATTTTTTTTTTCTGCATTTCATCATCAGTGAAACAAGTTTTCTTGTGGCTTTTTTGTCACCGTCATTCACTAGCTTCACTAACTATTGACCCTTATTCGCTGAATCAATGCCAATAAGCCTGTGAGCATTTTGTGAACGGACAAAGAAAAAAATCAAGTAAAGTATAATTGGCGACACCGTCATCATCATCATCAACCGAATTTTGTTTGACACGATATGCCACGTATTTGTTCCCAAATCGACATACTTTGAATTATTGCTTTTTCGCAAAAGTGTCCATTACTCATTCGTTTTGGGGGAGGAAAGAGCTTCATAGAATTTTTCAAATTAAAAACGAAAGGTTTTCACCAAACCCTTTTCAAATTTGTTTTTAAAAAATGGATCGAAAGGTCACAATGGAATGAGCATTCTGATCCCATTTTCAATTTCACGAATAATCGCATTTACAATAATTTCAAAAAAGAAAGAGCTGATTTGACTTGTTGGTGATGGTGGTGGGTACAGACACCAGGAAAGACTGACTATAGCATTTCATGTGTAATGTTAGTAATGTAGGTTTATAATGAATGTATGACCAAATAAAATACAGAAGTCATGTAGAGTTGTTGCTATTGTTTAAAAAATCTGCATCTCTCTCTGCATTGTTTAGTTCATAAGTTACGCAGCCGACTTGAGGAATGAGGAATTTTTCGAATTAACTGATTGCCTCTACCACCTTTGCTTTACTGAAAAAACAATATTGTTACAAATCTTCATCAAATAGGCTTTACATTTTACAGCTTTTTTATTCATACAAAAAGATTTGCAATAAGGGATATTGTGATGATCATCAGCATCCTATTCAAAATCAGGTTTAGTTTCACTTGGCTGCTTTCTTGGCTTGCATTTGCAATGAAGAAAGAAGAATGATCATAAGAAGAACTGTGTCTGCAACAGAGATGCTAGTAGTAGCAGTTCTTTTCAGGTTCTTCTGAAGAAACGAAACCTTCATGACCCACATTTAACAGTTTTAAAACTCACACTTTTCAACGTACATGCATCATGAACCTTAAAAAGTTTAGCTTAAAAATGTACAACCATCATAAAGAGTTTTTGCTTTTAAGATAATCATAATGAATTACGTGATGATGACCAGTTTTCTTTTTTCCTATTTCAAATTTTTCTGCATAGCTGCAATTCTATATGTGCATACATACCTATGTGTAAGCATTTGAAGTAAAGTATAAAATCTATTCAATGTCTAGTCTAAATGAAGGTTATATTATGTCGGTATGTATATATGTACTATACGTAATGGCCAATGGTCAAGTCTATCATTCTCCGTTTTCACTTGTATGATTGCAAGATATAACGGTTTAAATTACGCTTATTTATTTTATTTGCGATAGAAAAAAATATTGGACTAAAGCAAATTTCAAAAGGTTCACAATATCTCTCAACATCTCTTCAAGTCCGACATTAACTTGAGCATTTTTACCCAAAGTGAGAAGATCATAATATACAAGTTATATGTATGTACACGCATGAACTAGAAAAATAACATACATTTTTCCTTACAAAATGGTTTGATGGGAATTTTTGACTTGTCCGTATATTATTGCACCTTGAAACGATGCACCATTGTTAAATTTAGCAATAAATGCAGATGAGGACACCATTGTTTTGTAATTATTTTATAATTGGTTTGGGAAATCAAGTGTTGAATTAAATTTCGAAACTAGTGTCTATCTCTGTCAGCACAGACATTAGTTGTATTGGCGTTGATTTGCAGATATGGATTGCACACAACTTGACACTATAAAGGCGACATGCAAAATTGCAAAGATTATTAAAAATAGTTGATTTTATTCCTGTCTTTGACATGCTATAAAAAAGCAAGTTACCCCATTGTATTTTATTGCAGAGTTTATTGACAATAATGCGACTTTGGCTGTAACATGTTTCGATGTACAAATGTATCTATAAAACGATGCGTTTATTGAATTATTTTCCCATTGAATAAGAACAATGTCTCTAACATCTTATTAAATTGCGATTATTGCGAAGCAAGCTACTTGTTGTGATGAAATGTAATCAATTTGAAATTGCTTAATATTATAGATGGCTGGGATTGCTGAAGATGACTATGTGGTATGGCCATTTATGGAAAATCCAAAATACAAGCCATTTTGGTTTGAAAGATATGATCCGGAAAGGAGTAGAAAATGGCTGTGGGAGTACTGGACAATTAGTATCTATGCGTCCGGTGTATACTTACTCCTCACCTTTATCGGGCAGCACTTTATGAGAAATCGACAACCATTTAATCTTCGAAAAGTTCTCGCTATTTGGAACTTTTCTCTAGCAGCGTTTTCGATATTTGGATTCCTTCGTACGGGACCAGATCTTTTTGATGTGTTGATGGGAAAAAATGGATTTTATCGATCCGTTTGTGTTAGGTATGTCATGTGTTGCAATCAAAATTTACTTTACAATGACGTGGGAATTAATATTTTGATTTTTTACTGCACACAGGGATTCGTTGAACCCACCAACAGCATTCTGGAGCTGGTTGTTTGTTTTATCGAAGATGATCGAGCTTGGTGACACAGCTTTCATTGTTCTTCGTAAAACTCCCCTGATATTCTTGCACTGGTGCTTACAAATGACATGCTTTTATACAAGTTCAATGAAAAATATAATTTGACAATTGTTAACTAATCTTAATTGTTGTATAAAGGTATCATCACATGACGGTATTGATATTCACTTGGATGTGCTATCCACAAGCGGAGCCAATTTTCCGATGGGTTGGAGTGATGAACTATTTCGTTCACTCGTTGATGTACGGTTATTATTTATTATGGATTATTATTTTTATATTATATTATATTATTATATTATTATATATTATATTATATTATTATATTATTATATATTATATTATATTATTATTATAGGTACAGTTATTATGGATTTAAGGTGAAGTGACATACAATATATACCTGTTGACGGTTACAAATTTGTGAATACATAATATGTAACGCATTTGTGTCTGCTAATTTCACAGGCCCTTCAGTTTAAAGTTCCACGTCAACTGTCAATGATGATAACACTGCTTCAGTTAAGCCAAATGGCTTTAGGACTCGTTGTTAACTTGTATGCCATGTATGCCAAACGTAAGTATCAATGGATTTCAAAGTAGAAATACCTATACAACTTGTTTGGTTATGTAAAGGAGTCTATTGCTTAATCCAATGGTTACGTTGATTCGTAATTCTATTTTTGCCTTTAATTGCAGATGTTGTGGGTTGGGAGTGTGCTCGATCCACCCTAGGTTTCAAGATTCTATTGGGCGTGTATGCATCGTACTTGGTCCTCTTTGCCCATTTTTTCTACAAGACTTACTTCAGAAGGGGTGTACCGGCGAAGGAGGTGAAAAGAAAAATCAAATAAGTCGGCCTCTCAGGAAGAAAATCTCCGAAATCTCCGACACTTTTCAAAAACCAAATGCGTTTGTCGGATGCATGCGTTTGAGATTGATGAAGACCGGACATATCAAGGCAACCAACGACTTTTCAGTTCAACTTCCAAGGAAAGAATCCTGAACTGCACCAAAAATTAATTTATGATAATCTAAAAATAATATTATTTTATTTATTTATTTATACTACAATAATTTATTTACTTATTATAATATTAGCATGGCTAGTCTAGTCTTCAGTGTCTGTATACATGCTGTTTATTTATGATTTCATGAAATGAAAATCATTTTGACATCACGTGTCTCTTTCTAAACTTTGTTGATTAGCTAGCTTTATAGTGGATACACTTTAGATTACAACGCTTCTAGTTTGGCCAAAATACATAATATATTTGTCATATATAAAATATTATTGTATCATAAAATATGTTCAACTATTTTAGGTATTTAAGTAGCAAGCCTAATAATACGCTCCCATATTTCGTCAGTTTGAAGATGAGATTTTGCCTTTGGAAATGCATGAACTAGTAATTTGACATAAGAATTTGATTCAGGATCAATGATCATCACTAAAACAAATTTGGAATGTAAAAGCATTTATGGTGGGAGAAAACATTCATTTGGGATTAGCAACAAGCCTAAAGATAATAATTTTAGGTCTGGGTAAGGGACTTGTTATGGAGTTGTTAAATGAGTCTTCCTGTCAATTATGTAATATTGAGTATGTATATTTTTCAATTAATCCATCAAAATACAAAGTTGGGTAGATATTTGGTCCAATTTTTCGGTGCATAATTTTTGCGTGCTTTGTAACCGATATTTTGTTCAAAAAGCTGAAAATGCCACTTTAGTTAAAATTCATGTTTGTATTGTTATTTTAAATAGTAAAAACTATGAGTTTTATTGTAATGTATTTTAATATACTTCATGGCATTCATGGCAGAATGTATTTTTATAAGGAAATAAAAACAGTATACAGTTTACGATTTTCAATAATACTTTTTTTTCTCTTTTAACATGATTTTTGGCATCACGAGAGATCAATGACAGAAATGGCAAAAGTATCACTTTGATTTCAATGCAAATTTTTACTTCGTATCATGTATACACTAATATCAGCTCTAAACCTGTCGAATTTTTGAGCTTTTAAGCAAAGTAATAATTATCATCAAAATTACAGAGCAACCAAACTGTTCCGGTCTACAAGGCGAGCACTTCTTTTTGCTTTTTCCAGAAAATTCGCAATTCCATTTTCAGTCCGCTGATTCCATTGAGCATTTTAAGAAATTATAATGTTCACGGGTGCGAACAGATTTTCTTGAGTCCATTAAGATTCTGTGAAAGCACGAGCGCCACCACTTTTGCGTTAAGCAAGTTTGCATTAAAATGTGATAATTTTACTGCCTTCCTATTGCATAGAATTTTTAATGAAGATAATAATGCTGCACAAAATTGGAGGAAAACCCGCCTAGTCATCATCATTAAAAAAAGTTTAAATTTCGTCGATTAGTATAGTTTGGTCTATCAAGTCAGTCCGTAAAATTAGCTAAGGAACCTGGTACTAATACTGTAGGGAGAAAAGAGATAACTTTTATCGATTTATTAAAGCGATGCAAACATAAATCCTTTGTTGAGCAGTACAACAAATTACTAAGCGTAATTTCATTAAAAATACCACGCCAGGGGCATCGCTTTTGATTGATGGCCTATTGGTGTATAGGGCTTTTTATAGGGTAAGTCAGGCGTAAACGGAACAATTTTGTTTGCTGGTGTGAGTGAGGCTGCTGGAACAGACTTATCATAAAAGTTTATTCCATACATGATTCGGAAGTAACTTGCCACTCCATGACCCTCTAAATTTCAATTGTTTCTTTAAAAATACAAGCAACTGTGTACTTTAGCTACTCATGAATGCATGACTTATTTGGACAATCAAAATGCTTGGTTAATATACCTAATCAACAGTTCTGGTACTGCGAATGCTTGTTCACCTATGTCAATGTCGGTACGCCTTCTGAGTTGACCGCTTAGACCACCATCGACTTAAGAACTGCTTTTGTAATAAACGAACCCTAACCCTTTCCGGCTACATATATTAACTAACATTACTGGGGTGTAGTCATTTTCATGAAGTACTGTCTCAATCCGTATAATGGCTTAATAAATTAATTCAATTTATCTTATTTGTTTGACTCTCGTTAAAATTAGTTGGGAAATATGTCGATATTAACGGAAATCATCGTTTGTTTTCCTCATCCTGTTGTCTGTTCTCTTGCAAATATTTACAATTGAATCGGTCAGAATAGGATTTCTACTTACATTGTTTTCAAATTCTCAATTTACTATCAGAAATCGTATTGTATCACAACGTTTTGTGCATTTTTCATTGGACGCATTCAAAATATTAACCTTTAGATAAGATAAATTCATAAGAATATTTATATTAATCGTACTTGCTCACACCATATTCATATAATGTAATGTTAAATTCATTGAATTATCAAGATTTATTCATACATACTTATTGTATTTTAATTATGTCAAGGGTGTACCATATACAGAAGCAAGTTCAGGAAACGCAGTTAACAAAAATAAAAACAAAGGAAATAAAACTTTTAAAATCTTGCACTTGTGCGATATGGTTTTATAAAAGATGAAAATTTTCGATATTACGCGGCGATGTCTTCGCCAGTCAGTTAAAAAATGCTTGTATGAATAATGAGCATCGTTTACAATTGTCTCAATGTCCTTACCTATTCATAAGACATAGTTAATTTTCAGTCCACTGATTTCCTAACTATAAACAACAATTATTGTTGCTGTACAAATACAAAATGTGCTTGTGAGTGCACAACATTTATCTAAATACTTATCTATCATACAATACATGCCTAAATGATACAATAAAATTTTTACTTCAAAGTTGTCTTTTCTCACATTTGGTGACTCTTTCATGCATCTCTATGCATAGCATGCGTTCAAAAGATTGGAATGGAACATAACTTTATGGAGATTCAGAATCAAAAAGTTTGTGAAACTTATGTTCAGTAAACCTTGAAAGTTTAAAATTGGAAATATGAAATATGAGTTAAACATTAAATGTAAAAATCTGGGCATTTTGTTTTCGTACTTTTACTTGTACACCGGATGCAATTAACATTTGACATGCGTTTGTATTTGGTTTTTTATTTCAACTTAAGTCCAGGGAAAAAATGTGTACCATAAAAAATAAGAGGGTACATAAAGTAAGTTATGTATCTAAAACCCAAAAAGAGAAAATTTCCTATGAAGCCCATTAAAATTAATGGAATTCTTTGGTTTAGCACCTGGTATAATCTTGCAGCAATTCAAAACTAAATACAAAATGCGAGCTAATAATGCATATGTTTGTAAGTAAGCCAGGTTGTGAAATTGTTTTAAACAAATTATTATTATCACTTTCTGAGCACTTCCATCAAGTATTTGAAGTAGTCTTTTCCAAATAAGCAATTAGCCACACTTCGTCTTGCAACATAATATTTATTCAATGTAAGCAATGCGTCTTGGAAAATTCCGGAAAATAATATTCTTCCTGGCTTGGTATTTGTTTTTTGCTGTGATAAATTATACTGTGGTTAATGTCAAGACGGAATTAGAAAAAGATTGATTGAATTTATGGTCAAAGTTAGACCGTTTTAAGCTTTTGGTAATTTTTACTGCGATTCTGTTCGTAATGATAGTAAGGCAAATAAAGTCGAATGCGTCTTATGTTTTTCCGGTCTGTGCTCATGCCTATTTATTTTTGGTTAATGCTTACATCTGAAAGTTAAAGGGCGTTTTTTACATACTCCATGTAATTACGTTCTTAGTCTTTCGAGAAAATTATTTTCCGAAAAATCCATCACATTATCATACGCCATGCACGTATTCATATTTATTTGTGGTCTGATCTCATCTTCTCTATGCACTTTAAGTACTGTAAATTATGATCAATTTGCACAAAAGCGTGCTTTGCTTACCACTAAAGCCATTGTGTCTATAAAGTATACCGCAAAGCTTAAAAATAATAATGCTAAAATAGTTCTTTTATTAAAAAATGAAAAAGAACACATGCCATTTGCTTGTCTTGCCAATGATCTCAATTATACATGCGTCAATTCTACAATATTTCAAGTTTAAAAATTGCCATTTTAAGTCTTGCGTCACATTTCACTTTATCGTTTTAAAATTATTATACCATTTTGCACCATATCCGGCTTTCTAAATACATTTGGACTTTGGACCTTATGAACGTCTACATTTACGTCTTAAAAAGCAGATGGTCTTACCCAATAAGTTGGCTGGCCGATGACACCAACATTACCCAATAATTGGTCTAAGGTATTTTCCCCTTTTTCTGTCAAAACTGCTGTAAATACATTTGATATTTTGGGAATGATAATGATATTGTACAATATATTATAATGCTATAAGGTACCTACATACAAAGGCCAAAAGTGAACACATTTATGATCATATTAGCAAAACCAAATCCATTTAAATTTACAGATGTGTTGTTGTTAATGACTCATAAGCATATAAAACATAGAAATTCAATACAGCACCTTGACATAATACATGCTCTTGGTCATCATTGCCCCTGGTTTAACACAACAAAATAAATAAACAGCACCATAAGCACAACTATTTTGACATTAACCAACTATGTATCATGTGCAATTTTTGCCATCAATAAATGCCACCGGCTCATTGTCGGTATAATCATATAAAAAGAGATACAGTAAACATTTTAATAATTCTGATGACTGTGCAGACCAAGGAGGTAGTTGAAGTTAAAAGGCATATCGAAAACCTAAAAAATTACAGTCCATTGCATGGCAAACTTGAAGAGGAAGAAGGAATTAGCATTTTTGTTTTATTTAACGTTGTTCTGGCATCCACGCTTGGTTTGCTCTGAGCGCAAATTGCAAGAATCTAAACAATATTATAACAGTTAGATACCCCATTTCAACGAATAATCAGCCTTACTAAAAATTAGAGCAGTATAAGAATGACGGTATGGTCACATAAATCTGCGTTGCAAATTGCTCATTGTTTATGATACAATACAATGTTTTAAGTCAAGTCTAGTTATCTCAAGTCAACTGATCTCCTTTTCGTATTATTCCGCAAACATATATTAAGCATAAGAGAAGAAGGATTAAATAAATGATGATAATAAATTAGGAGTCTGAGTCGAGACGCTAGCGATGAATGCCGCTAAGATATATACACTTTTATGAAAATTATATGTACACATTTTTCAGAATTTTGGATTTCAACAGATCTGCTAGTAAAGAAGGGAACTTAATAACTTAAGGCCACTACAGAAAACTGAATTACTTTTAGCTAGATCTTATGCAACTTTACTCTCTGTAGTAACACGTTGTGTAAGTTCATAGAGCAAAAAGAATTAATAGTTGTTCTATAAACTGGTTCTTATTGAATTTTGGCAATATTATCGTCTCATAAAGTCTCAAGCCAAAGTTATGCATGCACAATATGAGCCTTTTTCCCATGAAGTCTCCATAATTGCTTACTGTAGTATTTATGTACATGTTATATATTGCGTGCAGTGAAGACAGACATGTTAGAAATTCTAACAAAGAACTAAAAAAGCTAACTCATCGTGAACGCTTATGCACCTTTGTCGCTGTTGTACTATACTGGCACATCATACAGTAACAATAAAAGATGTAATACCTGGTTGGCAATTGGCAGTGTACCCCTTGAGATTACATTTTCTAGAAGTTTTTTATGTGAATTTAACACAATTACTATTTGTCCATGATTTTTTGATATGATCGTTTGCTTACTGATGATAATTTAAATTGAATATCTCGAAATTTCTATCAAAACATTTATTAGCTTGCTTAAAACAAAGGATCATAGTTTAGAAGCGTAAATGATATCACCTTTAGATAAATTTATCTACTTGAAATACTAGTTCAAGTACACAATTTATCCTGGAAGCGATTACAACAAACAATCGTGATAAAACAGTATTATATGAAAGCTTATCTTTGAAAACGTCTTCTTTGATGAAGATACAATGATAAAAAATAGCCCAACTGTTTTTGTAAAAGTAATTGTTAGATACACAAGGCAAGGCTTTTTAAACAACTGTCACTTTTTATCATCACAAATTTTCAAAATCATATCACATCTGCGTGTTAAAGATATGTGACAAAAATGACAAATGGGAAAGTACAAAATGCAAGCATTTATCATTATTGTGACAAAAAATACTAATTATTTTTATTTTTAAAGAAAGGCTTATCATATACATATTTATAATAAGAGTTAAATTTACAGGAAGTCGACCTCTTCTAGGTCTTTTGCCCTATTGTATCCTCTTTAAAATGTCAAAAAGAATGAAACATTCTTCATGGCTTCATGAAGATGATGACATCGATTGCTTTTTTGTTGTTTCTGTTTTCTTCTTTCAGTTGACGCTTGTTTGTTGCTGTTGTTTATCTGATTTTTTATGACTTTTTTCTCTGAATATGGTAGGAGAATCTTGTGTTTTTAATATACACAAGAGTGCACATTGTAAAATGAAAAATAAGGTATTTTTATGCTGCTCATCGTACATGACTTTAAGCAATGAGGAACTCTTCTGAAAACTATGTTAAGTTCATTACAACCTTTAGTACATTTTCAGTTTCAGTGATTTCTTCTGCTGGGGAGTAGGCTTTTAGTTGTACTCTATGCACTAGTGTCATCAAAATAATTCCATTTTCTTTGTGTTTAATGTAAAGATCATAAGGTCTAATATTTTGTAAAAATATAGAAAACATTGTAAATCAGTTGTGCGTAAAACTGTAGGATGAGTACTTAGCATATTTTTATGATCACCAATCAAGCATTCCATAAAAAGCGTATTCTATAATTCCTTCTCTTTGTTATTATTGTTGTTGTTTTTGTAGGATGCGACAACCGTTAAAAATGGAATGTGCTGTACAAAATTTCACCAAAAGCTATTAAGTTGTTTTTATTTTCTTTCTTGTGCAGGATGCAGTTTGATGCTTCCCACAATAATAAATATCTAATTTTTACAATAAAAATTTTGCATCATTATTAATTCACAATTAATACAATGCACATTATGCTTAGACATGCCCTTCCATTTTTCCCCACCAACCAAATATAAATTTCCGCTAAAAGGTTCAAGGCGTAGCTGCTAGCAGAAAAGTTACTCTCGCCTTCATTTGAAAACGAAAATTGCGTATTTTACTGATATTCTGCTCCGTCTGTGTCTCCTGGCAAGCATGCAAAATGCACCAAAAAAGGAATTCATCTTTGTATCTCGACATCACGAATTTATTTAATTGATGATGTTATGTACTGATATGACACGGTCCTGTAAACGGTACATACCTATCTACATTTATAAAGGGGATGATTTCTTTGGTCTTTGATTGAATAGATTTGCCTGGCCCTTTAATTTCAAGATCAAGGGTTTTGGTGCGTATATTCTTGATTCAGTGGCAAGTTACACCAACAATCAAATAATCATCTGAATGATCCATACTCTGCTGCATTGTTATTATTATTATGGTGTAACTTTTTCTTTTTAGCAATTCCTATATTAACCTACAAATATGTGTGTTCAGGGTAGGCTCATGCAAAGATTTTTAAACTAAAAGTTATTTTATATTCCACGAAGACTCCATCTTACTATTGCTACA
>JAQFYG010002210.1:0-15567 GCA_034694325.1 Entomobrya corticalis
AACAAAAACACAAAAATTCACATAATAATTAAAACGTAACGAGTTACCTTGGTAATTGTAATCTCAGGTTATGTATACTGTTGGCGTTTCTCAGCACCCACAAGAGTTTTGTCTAAAGAAAGATCAAAAGCCAAAATTGGATTCGTTTGTACTACGATTCCATCGTTTTCCCCGTTCCATAATTAAAAAACGATGCAGAATGATAATTAAATTGTGTACATGTTTTTTGTATAAATTGCTAGTAAAATATATCGTCGTGTGCACGGCATTTTTGCCAATTTCATTTTTTGTCAAAATCATAATTGCCAATTTTATTTTTTGCCAAAATCATAAACGCCTATGTGTGTTTCGCGAAATGGAGTCATGATCGGCTATCTCATTTTTGGGGTACAATAAGATTATAAGCTGAATACATTCGAATTGAAATCAGCTACATTTTGATGCATAATACTCCAATGTTTCAATATGAAATTATCTGATAAGCAGGCCTTCAAATTACATAGCAGTAGCTTTGCTATTACTTATAGAAATGAAATAAAATGATAAATCTATGAATACAGTGATTTCTTTTGCACTCCTTGATTGAAAAATTTATCATAAATTAATAAAACCAAAACAACTACACTACAAAATATAAATTTCAGCGAAAAATTTAATAACTTAGCATTAACTGTGTACAGGACTATGACATTGTTTTTGCTTTCCTCAAAACCAACATTATCGAGATAGGTAATTTTGCAGCCTCTGTTCAAAACATAGATAGGCGTTTGTGATTTTGACAAAAAATAAAATTAGCGTTTATGATTTCGACCCAAAATGAAATTGGCATTTATGATTTTGACCTAAAATGAAATTGGCAAAAATGCCGTGCAGACGACGATATGCAATAAGCATTCTATTTTCTGCAAACATAAGGTTTACTTTTACTTCCTGATAATACTTTATTTTAGATTTTTGTCCTAGTATTAGTAATTTTACCAAATTTTTAAGGCAATTTTATGTAACCACCACGTAACTTTTTCATCACCAAAACAGCCGCCCACGCATTCCATAAATACTTACAGTGACAATTCCTTAGCTGGATGTTTATGATATAATACGTAGAACATGTGAAAACGGGCAATATCTTATTTACTTAGAGCCACTCAATGAAACGCTAATACAAATAGGAAACCCTGCTGACAGAATCTTGCAAGCTGAACTTGGAACAAGAATCTGTTGGAGGTATGTACTTATGAAATAAATGTTTTATTCGACCAAATTTGCTATATTTAGAGATGGCGTAAGCAGCTTTAAGATCGAGTGTTATTCCATTTCCATACAACTTACAAAAATACTAGAGCTATAATAAAACATGTTTGCGCGTTACAAGTGAAACGTATTTTAAGACAAACTCTTAGAAAGCACAAGCTCTGATGATTGGTAAAGCCAAAACTCAAATGTGTTTCTGGAAAACAGTTTTCTTATAAAAATCTAATTTTAGCTTCTGAAGTATCTTTTGTTTGTTGAAATCAAAGCCATGATTGAATTAAAATGCTTTGCTACACAAATTAATTTTTGATACGAAAACAAGATTAGAATGCGATAATTATTTGACAGTTGTAATTTGTAATTTAGTTGTCATGTTATCCGATGTTATTAGTATTATAAAATCATAAAAGCGCTCGGTTTTGAATACCTCAGTGTTTAGATCATTTTTTAACAGAGGGAATTAATTGAAAGAAGATTTGTCGGATTTTGAAAGCCAATCCATGTTACGATCACAATCACGGAAATACTGAACAAAACTACTGTTTTATGTCATAACATCCGTTTATCTTTTTTTATTTTGTTTTATGCTAATGTCAACTCAGGCGAAACAACATGTGACCGTAAAGTGTATTTTACGGTTACCCAAGTACGTGTTGTTCTAATGGCGTTATACTTGGCAAGAATTATTCCACAGTAAATTTAAAGTCAAGTTTTGTGGATGCTTGTGTTTTTATGTAAATAAATTGTTGTAAGAAACGTTTTCTGAGTTTCATACTTCCCAAAGACAGCATGCTTCATATGATGTTTCATTAAATAGTAATATTTTTAAAAATGTTGCACAATGTTGGTGGAAATAAGTTTATAACATATCACATTATTATGCATTTCCCAGTTTTTAGCATTCGTTTATGTAACGTATTATGCATTTATACGCAAAAATGCTAAACTAATGCACATAAATATTTAAATGCAAATTTTAAAGTATTTTTACAACTGATAGAGATTAAAAATCTACACATATACAATTTGGATTATTAAAAAGCCGCTTGTTTTTTAAACTAACGTAAAAATTTTAACAATGTTTGTAAACGTTTGCGATAATTTGTTACTGTTTGAAATATAATATTTAATATTTGTGAAGTAGGCAGGAAATGCGTCTAAAATACATTTAAGAGACAATTGTTGAAACGTTTTGTCTCCAAGCGGCGTAAGTTTGGTCTAAATTTATAGAACTTTTTGGATTTAAATTTAAAACAGGTTGAAACTTGACATTTCCCGCTCTAACTATAGGCCCAACCTCGAAAGAGTCTTTATGGTTTTATTTTTTAAGCTAATACAAATACAAAATTTCACGCGCACTAAAACTTGAGCAAACCAAATTTATAATTATACATTGCAGACATATATATGACAACATATAAGCAGATTATTTAGAAAAATTGAACTTCTTCTTCTTTTTTTGCTTTAATCATTTGTTGATGCAATGTGGTTGGTTCCATAATAAGAAATATCAATATTCTATGAAAATGTAAATTGCTACTGACACCAACGAACAAGTTAATCGAAATCACAATTGATTGCAAATTTCTAAACAAAAAATATTAAGCAATATTCTAGCTTTGTTAGCCTTTGTGCAACAACAAAATCAAAATAATAAAAGCAAAATACGCTAATTTTTGTATTTTACCAATAAAACACGTTATCTTCAATTCCAAAAACTTAACCTTTGCAAAATAGTTAATTTGATTTATGAATAATTTCGAAAGCGGAAACAATTACAATGGCTTAATATAAAACCATATTTTTTTAAATAAATTTTTTAAAATAATTACGTTAGCATTACTTAAGAACTGATTACAAACAGTAAATAAAATATTTCTAGAAGTATAATACAGATATATATTTACAAAGGTTGTGTTTGTGTTAGGAGGAGAAAGCAAATTGATTTCCCTGAAAGTGAAAGCACAGTCGTTTACCGATCGCAGCTCATCTCAGTTTGACGCTGTCTAAAGGAGAGTATACAGTGGGCTGAAACGGCACTGACAACATTTTTTAAGAACCAGAAGGCATTTTTTGCCGTCTATGTAGCTGAAACTAAAATTTTTGCAAAACAAAAAAAAGTTTTGTGCTTTAAGGAGTTTAAAAAAACTATTTCTCCAAGTAGTTTATTTAAATGAAAATATACCTTGGAAGCATTTGAAAAAAATTCAGCACATCTTGAAATCGAACTAAGTTCAATAACGACGCTTAAGCAGTACAAAATTTAAAATGAGACAAATGGTATATACTGTGAAGAAATTTGTCAATCAACTGAGCTCAACTTCATCTTCTTCAAAGTTTAGGGTTACTGAGAACCAGCTAAATCTAGTTTTTATTAGTGGCGTAAATACAAATTGTGTGTTAGTAATTTTAGCCAGACAGCTGGCGACGATTTACTGTCACTATTTCTGTTGTCTCTCTTAAGCCGTTTTTATCAAATTTTGTGATTTTTCCCTTGTGATTTTGGCTTCTTTTTGGGAGTTTTTAGGCTAGCCTTTCAGTCGACTTTTTATGTAGTGCTCAGCGCACATTTTCTCTATTCTCACTCGTCGCGTCAACTGTGGTTGACCACGACTTTCAGTCAAATTAAAAAACTGTAGTCTTTTGCCCAAAGTAAAGTGTACTTGAGAATTTCCCTACTAGAATTAAGATTGTTGTAGTCGAACCAATATCTTAAGTAGGAATATTTTTGTGAGAATCATTATTACTTTTGAAACTTTATTTTTTGTTTAAAATTCTTGTATATTTGTTTTTTCTTCATATGCAATAAAAGTTGAGAAAATCACAAAGTTGTTGTCTCGTCAATTCATTGGCATTCATTAGGCCCTGTGAACATTGCATAATCTTTTCAGCGATATTAACCAGTATACTTTTAATTGCTCTTAATCATTTCGTGTTTCAGCAACGTACTTTCCAGGCACAAGTTAGAACTCGCATTTTTCAAAAAGCCTGCTTTCGAAACATACGCTGTCCTGTGATCAAACTATTCCACTTAGCCGTTGAATGTAAAAACTCATATTTCCTGGTATCATTACCGTTATATTTGTACTTAAAAGAAGCTGTCGGTTAAATATAATACTGTACGCGGTATGATCAATAAATTCTGAGAAATGGTTACTAAGTTTCGACTGATGAAAGAAATGACAGCACAAAAGCAGATATCAAGTTACACAAGTGTCTGCTTAATTTTGCCCAGTTTTTGCACTTTCTTTAAAAAAAGATTTCATTCAAACTCTATCAACGACATTTCAACAAGTCTTTTGGAGTGGCAGTAAAAATTGTGTTGACAAATTCATTTTCTGGAGACGGTAATGCCCATTGAAATACTCGGAAATTAGGATTTATAATATCATTTCTGAAATTGACATTAAGTCGTCCTGCGCATTTTTATTAAGTTGAATTTATTTTTATTTATTTTTATTTTACTACACTGTGTTTATGTTTTCCTGAAATTTAATGCGTCAAATTTCTTTATGGACAATAGAATAAAAAGCAGCCTTTCTGTGCCATGATTTCACAAAAAAGATATTACTTGCGTACTAGGAAAGCACGAGCTCATTTAGAACCAATACCTCTGGGCGAGTTTTGTTGCGCAATTCCAATTCCAGAAATTATAACATCTAGTAATTGATCGAAATTCCGCTTCCTGTATCAGTGTTAAATAGCAATATACATTTGGTTTAACGACACGCTGTAAGGAATATTTCAAAGCGAGTAATATTAATAACAAATAATTAACAAATGACGATAAAATTTTTACCTGGATCAACAAACTAACATGAAAAAAAAATCAAAATCTGCGATTTTAGTTTATGAATCAATGATGTGACATATAAACCTGTCAAACGTTTTCCAAGATACAGCTTTGTTACTTGTGTAATATTCGAACAGAAATTACAGAATACAAGTATTTTGGAAAGAAACTTGAGCTAATTTTTAAATTTGATGCGTGAACTTTATAAATTTAAACCTACAAATTGCTTAAGATTTTGCGGTATATAACGTAAAAAATCATGTTGTAAAACACGTTACAATTTTGAAGGGATTTCTGGAATTTATATTTTCTTTTTTATGCCACAGTCTGATAAGCGACTTGTACAAAAATAGTAGATGAACGTATGAATTGCTCACGGAGACCGGAGGTTAGTGCTTAGATTTTGAAAATAGGATTTCTTTTATCATAAGTATAAACAGATAAAGGTTTTTGGGATAAATTTTGGACCGAATATACAAAACATTATGCGGAAATACGCCAATTTGTTTAGATTACTAAATACTAGGAAAAATATTTATAGACACGAGGTAATGGATGTAACCGTCATATTGCGAAAAAAATTATTTTAGACTAATTGTAAGTGCTTTTGTTGCGCAATGATTTTTAATATATTCCTGTTAATGACTTTTTTAGATGTTCTATTTTTAAAACTCATGTAAATTGAAATTAAAATAAATGATTAGCCTAATAAAAAGAGACGGAAAAGCGTTATAAAACATTTATATAGTAAACCAACTAGCATTATTTAGACTACATGTAATCCAGGAAATGACGTTAGTGCATCATAATAATACGCAATATTCCTTTTGGTATGGTGAGTGTTGAAATCAAATTCTTCAGACGTCCAAAAAACACGTTTCAGTTGAACCTTCAATTAGTTATTTAAACTTTATGTTACAAACTGATATTTATTATTTCTTAGTCAATACTTGCTAGTCCTCCAAGTTTATTGCAACTTAAACAAAATTGGTCGCGTTTTGGTGAGTGTTTTACAATTTAATTTATATTGAATTGATGGTTTTACGCCATGTTCATACAACTTTAAGCCATGACGGAAACACAAACACTCGTGAACATTTTGAAATGCACGTGTTTACAAAGATCATCTAGATTATAACACATTAACCTACTCTTTATTTTACGCAATCGAAATAATAAATGTCAAACAAAATAATGTTATGCGATTTTTTGAAGTCATGTATATGTAGTTAGTCTTCCTTTATTGAACTGGTTTTGTAAACCATTTCTCAATTATGCAAAATTGAAATATAAGAGCAAAATGCATTGCACAACTACATTTTGGTATCATCGGGAAAAACCGTTGTGAAACCTAAGTTATTATTTCCAAATAATATTTCAAATTTTGAGTAGTATTCAGTGTAGCACCGATTCAAAATATCACGTGAATGTTGTAACTTGTTGCGCAAAACATGATAATAGTTTCTGTAGAAATGTTTTCAAAAACTTCAGTCGCAGATATTCATAATATGCAAAAAAAATTCTTAGAAACCTTGGAACCTATTGCATAAGGTTTGTGATCTCCGTAAAAACAATGTTTATGCTACTCTAAAGATACAAAAAAACTAATACCAGTGTTAGATGGAAAACTCAAAATGCTAAGAGCATCAAAAACACAAAAGTTAGTAAAGTGCCAAATTTAGACAAAATGACATGCAAGATTGGGTAACTTTTGATTAAATCCCAATCAAAACAGCACCAAACCGTCGGGCTAATTTTGAACAATAGAATGGCAAATAAATTGTTAAAACATAAAACACTAATTTTGTGACTTGTATTAAAATACTATTAATGCATCAAACTTAATGAGCAAGCCACCATGCACAACTTGCCGTCAAGTAGAACCAGTTGCAAGTGTAACCTTTTTAAAACCCAATTAATGCCAAAAAACTAAGTTTTAGAGATTAATGGCTCCATATTACAAATTTTTCTTCCTACAATCCACCCACGCAATTCTGTTTTAGTTCACAATATGAAGTGTCCTAATATAAACACGATATAATTATTTCACCAAATGTATGCATATAACATAAGAATCTGTTAAAACTCTTCTGATGACAAGTTTATAACTTCAACAGTTCGTTTACACGTGCACGCATCTCATATAGTCTGTTGAAGAGAGAAAGCTTCCAGCAAAAAGTGAAAGCATACCTGTGTTTTGTGGAGAATTCTCTTTAGTTTGCTGTCGTCAGTAGAGAAAGCCACGATCGGCGAAAACCGTGCTCCTTAGATTTCTTCAAAGTCTAAAGCCATTTGATATCATAAAGCAAATAGTGTAGTTTCGTTTCCTGACCATATTTTTACTAAAACATTTTTATTTTTCAAAAATGGGAGTGATTTTAGGTAAGCTTTGTGCAGAATATTACATGTCTTCAAATCGAAGAATATTTCAATAAAACCAAATAATCTGTGTTACTTAATCGTAAAAAATAATTATATTAATTTAAAGTGTATTTCTTTCCGCTTAGCTCACACACTTATTGCGAAAGCAAGAATAGTAGGAACTACTTGTGTCAACTGTTCTGGGGTAACGTGATTATATGTTGTTTTGCTAAAGAATAGTGTCAAAAAACAGTTGAATTTTGTAAAAATTTATGTACAAACTTTCAAAACAGTTTCTTAACTTTATTTGCAGATTAAAATCAATGACATGAATACTTGGAACTGGGAAACCCGCGTTTCAGCAGCCGCTCTGGTAATAAGCTTGCTGTGTTTGTGTTTAATTTTTTTATACTTTATCTACAAACTTTTACGATCCAAGAAAGAACCGCAATCGTTGACCTGTGCCGAATGGGATGACAATGAAACTAATGAAAAGTCGTCTCAAGACAAAAGTTGCAATGGCGAATCGATTTTACCAGAGGATCCAGAGATCAGCTTTATTTCTTCATTTTCGCCCGTTATCGTTTTTGCTAAGTCCAACATTGACGGTTTGGAAGACAGCAGCAGCTTTCCTAATGCGTCAATTGATGAAATGTTCGGTGAAAATAATTTCATTCCAACAAGTTTGTTCAAAGGTAACAAAACTATTAAGTTACAATGCGTGTCGATCTTGCACGGTTTGGATTTTAAGTTTTTGAAATTTTCAAATTAAAAAATTTATTTGACCAACATTCAATGAGCGCAGCCGTAGTTATGTTTTACAATTTTTTTGAAGATGCTCGATCTTACGGACTTCAGACAAGTATGGCTACTTGGAACCAGCAGACACACCAAAAGTTTGGTATTACCTTGGTTTAAACGGTATAAGTTTAAAAAATAAATGAGACTTGTCTTTTGTGAATAAAATGTAAATATGAGTTGTTATTTTGATTAACTAATGAAATGTAGGCACTAATGAATTTAAAGTATTAAAAATAACTTACGTAAGCAGCTGTAGTTTAAATAAGTAAATTGATATTAAAATGGTAATTACTTGTATGTTAGTAATAAAATGTTAAGTTAAAATGTTAAAAATATAAAATAACAATAAGTGGGTTTACTGATGTTATCTATAAAAAGCTTATATACTACTAATTACATCAAAAGTACTGAAAAGTAAATCATATGGCTAAATGTTTCTTAATAATAAAATCTCTTTTGATTGAAGATAATAATAACTTGTGAATATGTTCGGTATAAATAAAAAAATAAATCATAAAAAATATTTAAAACTGTCCGAAAATGTGTGCAAACTAAAGCATTTCTTGGAATCATGTACCTGTCAACAATCTCAAGAATGTTAAAAAACATGTTAGATTTTCACAAATGATATTATAAAAGAAGATATCATTTACATGGAAAACACGAGCTCTTTTTATGTTCACAGTAGCGACTTGTAGCATAAATTTCAAAACGATAAACCCCAGGCTTGAACAAGAGGTTGACATCTTCACAAATACTGTAAATATGAACGATGCGTCAAGACGCAGTGCGTGGGCGTTTCTTACTTAAAAGTTGAAGCGTACGGTTTAAAGGTAGCGTTTTAATAAACAAAAACACACACTCAAATACGTTGGTGTTGTTTTTACTTTTTAGAGTGAATATTTGGTGGCTTAAGAGAAAAACGGGAAACTATCTTGCAAAGTTCGGAACAATTTATGAAAAAGACAAAATCGATATTGCCTTATTTGTTTACTTTTAAATTTTTGTTACAAACTTAATTTCTATATTTGTTCAAGAACAGACTATGTGCCTAGAGTGCCTACTAACTGTGACGTTTAAAGATCATATAATATGTATTAGCACAAAACTGTGCAATGGCTCAACATTTTGCCAAAACATTAGCCAAGCAATCACAGGGTGTCTTCTTTTAAAGAAATTTAATTGCTTTCTCCTTCAAAGTAAAGTGCAAGCAAACTTTTTGACCGTTAAGATTTCCCCTAATTTTGATGCCGCTTACAAAATAAAAGCGCAACGCTTTTGGTTTCAAGATCCAAAAATTATTTCTATTGTTCCTGAAATGTTATGAATGGAGTGATATTGAAAGATATATAGCCAATGTGATACATTTGGATTAACAAATCAGGAAAAATTAAGTTTATGTCGTTTTCATTTTGAATCACTGTTATGGACATACACAGAAATTGAAATATTTAAAAAAATATCAAATTGTCTGAAAAATGTCTTTAAAAAGTAAACAATATTGACAAAAAAGTATCAACAAGCGTGTCCAAAGGTAGGAAAATTCGATAATTTTAGTTTGCAGTATAATAACGTTAATAATTTGAGACATTTTGGAAAAAATTTGAAAAAAACAACATAAATTTGGAGTTTGGTCACGTGTTAGGGTTTGGATGCGCAAACCATTTTAAAAATCTTGTGATGCATTTTTCCGAAATAATTGTATCATATTTCACAAAAAGATGAAGGAAAACATTTTATTAACTGTTTTTGAATGTATTTAGTTGAACGGTGGCATTTCTCGAACTTTGCTATTTTTTATCGATCACACTGCAATTATGCAATTTAAATTTACACATGAATTCATTCCATATTCAAAAAAACGTAGATATACGTATAGCAAGGACAATTTCCAACTACTTGTAGACTGTTATTTCTGAAACCTACAGTTGTGTGATTGAACGCTGTAAAGGGCAAAAGAAACGATATTTTAATGCCTGCTAGCATGTGGTTGCTTTCTCATGACATGAATTTTTTCCAAACGAGAAACCAATGTACTCTTGAATAAACGTCCGAAAATGCATAAGAGTTCACCAATTTGACTTTAAACTTTCAAAATTAGGAAACGTTTTGTTTTTTATGTTTGAACGATTTATAAACTTCCGATTCCTTACTTATTGTGAGGTTTTTCATATGTGAAAAATTGCCGTATCACTTTAAACTATCAAAATTCATGTCGGTGTTTTAGCATTCAATCTGTTATACTTTCACCTGTTTGTATTTTTTCAATTCAAATGTATGCGTGTAATTAACAAAGGATACTAAAACATAGTATACGCATCAATTTAGCAACTTTAATAGTTTCCTGAAATTTCATTTCTCAAAATAGTCAGGCTTTAGTTAATAATCTTTACAAGAACTTACCATAGTATAGTCTCATGCAGAAAGTACATTTATACAAATAAATAACATCTTACAATACATAGTTTCATCGCCATTTTATGCTAAAGCTAGTAGTTTCTGGTATCATTAACATTAAATTTGTACACAAACGAAGCCTTTTCTTAAATTTATCATTTGACAAGTATTTATCATTTAATTTTTAGAATAAATTTTTACCATCATAAAACGAAAGAAGTGACAGCACAAACGGTGGTCTCAAATTACACAAGCGTCTATATTATTTTGCAAAGCCTGTGCACTTTTCTTTGAAAATGAATCTTATTTAGACACACTGTCAACAATGTTTCAACAAGTCTTTTGGAGTGCCAGTTACAAATTTTCTGAAGTGAAAAAATTCTGGAGATGTTAATACCCATGATAATACTTGGAAATTAGTATTAATAATATCATTACATAAAAAACACATATGGTCGTCATCGGTGTTTTTAAGAATTTATATTTATAACTTGTATAGTAATTTATGGCAATTAACATTTTCTTGAAATGTTATTCGCCAAATGTCTTAAAGGTCAATGAAAATAACCTTCAAACAATCAATGACGTCACAAAAAGATGATTATATCTACCGCTCCCTTAGAAGAAATATATGTAGGCAAGTTTTGTGGCGCAATTCAAATTCCCGAAAGTTTCAATTCATAAATCAGAATTAGATTCCAACAAGCATTCAGTTTTACAACGCGAAAATTTCATGGAATACTTCAAAATGAAAAATAATCTTGCAATAATATATTACAAAGATGTTCGTTTTTAACTTATGTAAATTGAGTATAGAGTAAAGGAATAGCCTAATGAAAGTGGGAGATAAATGATATAAATCATTCTTATAGTAATATTAAAACAAATTATAGCATCATTCAAACCATATGTAATCCACTTAATGACGCAACTTTACCATAAAATTGCATAATTTCCTTTATGTTTCAAAGTTACTTGAAATATTATTCCTCAAACGCTGAAAAACCAAGTTTCAATTGCACCATCATTTATTTGATTATTGCTTATGTCACAAACATATCCATTCTTACTTTAAAGCAAATATTAGCCCAGTCTGCAGGTTTATTGTAATCGTGACAAATTGGTCACGTTTTGTGGGTTTTATAAAATTTGTTTTTATAAGATTGATGGTTTCACAATAAGTACAACTACTAGTCAGGACAAAAACACAATTGCTCGTGTAATTTGTGATATTCACGTGTATTTTTAGAGCCCATCAAGATTATAACACATTTTTGTACTCGTTAATTTACGGCATCGAAATACCAAATGCCATGGTAATATTGCAAAATATTGTTATGCGATCTTTTCATATGACGTATTGTTGGTCTTTTTTGTACTGAATTTTGTTTCATATGTATTTGTAAATTATGCAATATTTAGATATACAAGCTGAATGCATTACACAACCGCACAAAAGTAAAACTTATCTGAAAAAAGGATTGTGAAACCAAAGTTATCACTTCCAAATTTCTACATAAATGCTGTAGAATATTAAGTGTGACACCGTTGCAAAATATCACGTGAATGATGTAATTTAATGTGCCAAATATGGTTTTAGTTTCAGTAGAAACCCAATTCAAAAACATCAGCTGCAGGCAACCGAAAACTAAATGAATGGAATCATAAACAAAATATATAGATGACAACAAAATTCTCAGGAACCTTGGAAACGTTTTGATCTCCGTAAGTAATTTTATTCACCAAAAAGTTTACAAAAGTATAAACTTTGTTCATTGGAAAATATATTGCTGAGAACATCAAAGAACACAAACAGTGGGAAATGTCCAAATTAAAAGTAAATGACATGAATTAGTAACAAGACCAATCCAGTTTTACCCTAATCAAATCAACATCACAGCGTCTGCATAACTTTGAGCAGTATAATGGCAAATAAATTATGTAAAACCACATGGTAATTTTATAATTTGTATTCAAATACAGATATACCATCAAACGTATTAAACAAGCTATTTATTTATTTATTTCCCATTCATGACAATAACCTTCACTTATAATATGAAGGCAATTATTATTGCCACTACAATATAATTTTTAAATGTAAGAGCAGTATAGTTTCAAAAATATTTTTAAAAAAGAAAAAAAGTAGTAATTATAGATTATGATAATGTCAAAAGCTACTTGAAAAATTTGATAAAGAAGAAGGCAAAGTCTATTTGACACCTTCAAATTTAGCGTTGTAGTTATTTGGTTTTTTTGTGTTCGTAAAATAAATGTTATCAAGCTACAAAACTATTTTAAATCGTTTCCGGAGGAACGTTCAAAGAAAAAAGGTCAAGGTAAACTGAAAATAAGAGATACCAAAGCACATGCCAAGGCACAATTAAATGTCAAACTTTTGCACCAATTTTTTTATTATCACAAATTGTAACTGTTCTCAGTTTTCGTTTTCTTAAATTTTACCAGAAATCCAATACTATTATTTATTGACTAAACAAATTAGTATATGTATACTTTTCAAGACGACAAATATCTGTATCTTTGCTCTCGTTTCCTGGAAATTAGATATTTATTCGTTTGAACTTTTAATATGAAACTTTCTTTTGAAATATGATTCTCCAAATATCTTCAAGGACAACATAATAAAGGAAAAGTATTACTTTTATATACAAAATAAAAGCAATGATATCACAAACAGATGAAATTACTTACATACTTGGAAGATACGAGCTCAATTATAATTAATTTCTGTTTGCACGTTTTGTAGCGTAATTCCGATTCCAGAAAGTCCACCTCCACTAAGCAAACAAAAAACAATTATATTGAATATAAACTAAACGCATCGTTGTCATTAGGTAATAAATTATTATATCAAAGCTTCAAAACTTTATTTTGCGGTACAGCTTGGAACTTGTTATATATATTTTTTTATATCCCTAATTACTTATTATGCAAAACAAATGTTACAAAAGAATACTTAAAACTGTATTAAATGGAAAATAAAGATTGCTAAAGGCATCAAAGAGCACAAACAGGCGGCCATTGCAAAATTGTAACAAAATTGTATGCAATATTGGGTTGGTTTTGATTTTATTCGAATAAAATCAACACAAATATATTTGACCAATTTTGAACAGTATAAAAGCAAATAAAGCAACAAAACATGCAACCAGGCATGGCAGGATCCGCGAGTTTCTACGTTAAAACCCAAACCCACGGGCTTTAATGGGTTTTAATGGGTATATGGGTTTACATGGGCTTTTAAAATAAATACATGCATTTATATAGGGTCATAGAAAGTGCGCGCTTTTTAATTTAAAATATTACAATGGTAAAACCCAGCGCCTATTAAAACCCATAGTCGAGAGCTGCTAAGTGGGCTGGGTAAAACCCGGGTTAAAATGGATTTACCACCTGCGTTTTTACCCACGAGCCATGCTTGCATGTAACTCTAGATCTATGAATTGTATTAAACAACTATTAAAACATCAAACCTAATGAGCAAGCGATCGTACAAAAACAAGAATTAAATCGGGTTATCTATCATGTTTTCTTGCATGATTCTTTCAGCTGGAGCATTTCCTACAAAATACCCACGTAGTCCATTTGTTATACTTCTCACGGTGAACTGTTTGTTAATATTTTGACAACGGCCGTATGACAGTAACAAATAAAAATGTGAATTAATGCCTCACATTAAAATTTGCAAATTTATTAAGTTTCTCGTTCCCATATTTCTACTAATATTGTAACCGACAATTCCGATCTTTCCAAGTCTATCAAATGCCCACGCACAAAACAAATTCACACAAGTTCAAAAGATCTTAGGAGGCAGTATGTATTCAACGCAGCAAAATGAAAGGAAAATGAAAGCAAAATCTAATCTTGCTATATATATTTATATGCATATATTGCATATATTTATTATTGCATATATGCATATATTTATTTATTGCATATATGCATATATTTCACTAGAATTGCTTTGATCATTAAGTTCTAGGAAATAACGTTTTATCTTCACAAGATGAAAGAATTAAATTTTCAACATGTCGTTTGCGGCGACAGTCAAAAATATGTTCAACAAGTTTTGGTCTGGGTCGAAAGATATGTTGTTAGAATCGAAAAATTCCAGTAAGATACTTAGATTTTTAAATTACAAAATAAATTATAAGGATAAAAATAATCAATGAAATTAGATTTTTCAGTTTCTATATTTCAGAGTTCGTGTTCACGATATGTTCATATTTATATTAAAGATCATCGAGAACAAAATGGTGTCAAAATAAAATGACCTGGAAAAAGAAAAGCATTTAGCCATAGGGCGTTTTATTTTAATTAGGCTATATTTTATAATATACCAACTGCTATAAAATTGTGAACTTTTTAGGTGACGTTTCCAATCTCTTCTATATAGACTGTTGTGTTCGTGGCCGTGGACTCGATGCTAGCGCCATCTAGCGGTACTTTGAGAAACCATTTGAGAGGCCAGCTAGCGGTGAGCAGATGTAGCTTCGTAGAAGCTGCTTACCTAACAGATAGTGATTAAATAGTGTCAAAGACGCAAACCGGAGAAAATTAAAAGCAGTAAAATATTTGATTATCGGAATAAGAAATAAATTAGTTTCATGTATAGGAGATTGTAGGCTAAATTTATTTACGTTATATTTATTTCAAATATTACTTTGACTTGTGTTTAGTGAAAATATTGAAGTCAAAATGTCAAGGCTAAGAGAAAGTTAGAAAAAATAAAAACAAGCCATGTTGTAATTGTTTTCAGATTTTGTTTGATTTTTTGACATGAAATCTGGTATAAATAAATATAAAATTACAAATCGTTTTGCGGCCTTCTTCATCCATGATTGCATATGCAGTCTTTTAAGTCTCGATCTAGCTCTTGAACGAGCAACAACGCATTTTGCGAGTGGTCGAGTACTCAAGTCAAACAGGTTTATCATCATGGT
>JAQFYG010002211.1:0-15567 GCA_034694325.1 Entomobrya corticalis
TCTGAATATTATACATTTTTGTGCTTGTTTGCTTCACGTTCATTTGTTCGGCTTTTTTTCTTTCATGCTCTTGCTATATGCTGTGCTCATATTATAACTGATGGTGAATGTGTGTACCTTAATAATAATAATAATACTCTTTGAAACTTGAATAGAGAAAAATGAAGCAACCATCATCGTCGTCATCAGCATCATCATGTTTTCCGTCCGTCCGTCCGTATCACGTACAACTTCACTTCTATTTTACTTTTAACGCTATCGCTCTTCTATGCGCTGATGCTCCGTTCTTATAATATCACATCACATACAAGTTTGGTTCATTTCATGTCATGTCAGCATTCCCCATCACCAGCAAAAAGCACTCAACTCAACTTCAACTTTACTTCTCATCATCATTGCTCGTCATTCGACCTGCTATATACTTGTACTGTACTTTTATACGGAGAGCTGTTTTTATTTCCACACAACTCCAAACTAAAACTGAACCAACAACTTCAGAGAGGATTTTTATTTTTCCCATACGAACATGAACTCAAAAGAAGAGGCAAAACTTAATGCATGATGCACGCTAGCTGGTTTTTACTTTACACTCTGATATTATTTGTTCAGCTTAAAAAACATTAGATTCAACAGAACGCGATGCAAAGGTTTGCCCGTTTGTTAGAAACCTTAAGCTTTAAAAAATTACCAACAAAGCTAAAACACTCTAAGCTTCTCTTAAAAAAGACCGTATGCTTTATCTGTTCAGGCATGCATTTAACATTGCTTTTTAGTGTGTCATTTTCCTGTCTGTCATTTTTATTATTATGAAATGTTCTGTACTGCTCATTTCTCTCTTTTTATTTTGTAAAGGATGTCTCGAGACTGATATGAATGAGTACGCCTTTTTCAAATGTTCAAAATTGAACATTTTCATACAACAATGTTAACTTCAGTTTACCTGATATATTTTACATACAATCAAATGTCGAAAAAATAACATTTTGTCAGCCACATGCTAAAATATGCAGAAATGAACAAAGAGATTTCTGCTGCAACAACAAAAAATTGCATGAACGCTGATATCACCGTGAACATTTATTTTTTTACTGTACATAATACTATTATTATATTACGCTTGCATGAAAAATCATAAAGTTATACATAAGTCATTATACGAAGAACAAGCATAGGTTAAGCTGTTAATTTCGCATTTCTCATGATTTTCATGCATTTTATCACATCCTCTTTTCATAGGCGTTACTACTGCTTTCCTCTCTCAACGTTCAATAAAACTAAAAAAGCAACAAAGAACAAACGGCGGTGGTGGAGATATAGCGTATTTGCCTACGACAAAATAAAAAGCTTATTGGCATTCATGAATTCAAAATCTACACGGAAGAAGGTTTTTATGAGATGATACTGATGATGGTCGTCAACAACACATGAGGCTGATGGCGTTGCATGCAATAAGCGTAAACATTATTATACATACCTGCATAAAGTAAAGTATTAGTTTAAAAATACTACTTGTACATATTCTACAAAATAAAACTAAAGTTAACAAGTCCGCGTTCGACGTCCTTTTTGTATTAAAAGTCAAAAGGAAAACATACAGCTAGTGATCAGCAGAGAAGAGAATGAATGCAAGAACACGAAAGCGGAAGGAAATCAACAAAACAACTTTAACACATGAGGATATCATCATCAGCATAATCATAAAAGGGCAATAATAACAGCACTTGTGTAATGCTCTTTTACAATGGGAGCTAGAGGCTTAGTCAGGGAGCAACAACTGCTACAAACTTTTTACTACATACACCAGCAGATGATAGCAGTAGTAAATGAGGATTCAAAAAGTAATCTCTTTCCCGATGATTATTATAGGATGATGACGACGACGACGGGGATGATGGGCGTAGTAAATAAATGTGTGTTCATTTATTATTGCGATATATGTGAATGTTCTTCTGTACTCTAGAGAGACGTTTTAAAGTTTACTGTGAGTGAGTAGAAGACAAGTGCTCCTTGAACTGCGTGCGCATTTTATTGTGTAAAGCTGAAATAGAAAAATGAAATTGTAAAAGAGAAAAAAAGATAAATACTATCTTCAGTCGAAATCTTGAATCTTGACAGACAAGACCTCTACCAAAGAGAAGGGAGAAAATAGATTCAATCCAATTCAAGAAGAAAAAAATCTTAAATCTCTTAACCAAGGCAGACGACGTCGTGCATTCATTATTATTATATTATAGCCGCAAAGAATCATCGACATCAACAGAACTCAAAGGTGGAAAAGGAGAATACATAGTAATCATTCTTTGTTGCTTTACTTCTACGTAATCATGAATCTCAATCAACTCAAGCAACAGCCAGCAGCAACAAGAAAAACATCATAAGTAATTCCAAGAGATTCTCTCAGTGAATGCTGCGCAATGATTGTTGTAAAAATTTTCCTTCGCTTTGCTCACTGCTTACAAAACATATTTATTATTGTAGATGTAAGAAGAAGGATCTTTGTAGCAAGCAAGCCAAATCGCGTAATGTGCATGCATCCTATATGCATACATTTAAAATGTACACTGAATTTTCTTCATTTTCATTTGTAGCAACAATGAGTAGCTGTAAGAAAATCTTTTTACATTCCCTAATTCCAACATTATTCTGTGAGCGTAGTCTTGCATTTTAGTTGTACTTGTTGTATAAAAATTTAAATTGGTGGAAAACACGCATACATGCATCATCATCATGATGATCATCAACATCATCCTCAAAGGTATGCATAATATGTGGTCGTGGTCAAAAAAGCCAGAGTAAAGCTCTCAGAATACTGAGGCAGATTAAGTAGAAGTGAGGAGGAGATATAAAAGGACTTTTCATACATACCATACTACAACTACAACAGCATCTAATAAAAACACCAACTTGTTTGCTTCTCCTTCACTGCACTGGCACTGACTGACAATATTATATTATGTGCTTTAGCCTTCAGGCATTATTCTCTTATTTTCATCATCATCATCAACATCTCTCACAATCATAATCATGAAGATTATGATGATTGTGGCTGTGCGGTTGAGGAGAATGAGAATATTTGTAACTTTGCTTTTGTATTTGCACTGACTACAACAACTACCTCTTTGAGTGATCGTCGAAGCCAACAACAGACGGTGCTGGGGTTACGTCTGTGCATAGAAAAATATGAGAAAAACGATCAAGTATTAAAAAAATACAATGTAATACAATGAATGATTCAGTGCAGAGATAGTAAAAAAAGACTTTTATTCTCATAAGAGGATTTTATGGTTTGAACGAATGGTTGGTTAATTTAACTACAGTCAGTCATATAGGTATGCGCATGCCCACATCACATACTACATACGTGTGTTTATTTCATCTCATCTATCAGGAGCATAAAAATCAGTAAAATAAGCGTTGCTGGTTTTTTACTTTGAAACTTACTTGATGTTCTAGTTCTATGTATACATGATATATGATGAAAAAGACTTTTCTTGTGGCTGCGGAAAAAGCTTTTTTAGTGTGAGAAATAATGAGAATCAGATCTGCTGCTGATTGAGTTGATGAGAAAAGATTTTCGCTAGGTTGTCTCTACTGCAGGATTGACAGTGCACTGGCTGGTCGGAAAAAATCTGCATGGTAAATTGAATACTCTGCAATCGCATGATGATTAGAAAGCAACAACTCTGTGCTTATGAACCACTTGTCCGATCTCATGGATTAGTTCATTTGTTTTCTTTTTGCTGAATTAGAAATGCTTGTTATTTTCTTTTTTTCTCTCTTTAGTTTGCTCACTCCTCATTCATGATGTTTCATCCTTTCTTGTTATGCTAGTTTTCGGACTACCTACTTCAAATTTTATACCTTTCTCTGTAATCCTGTTTTATTGACTGCTGCGGTAAAAGCATGTAATATATGAATATGTATGTAAGCTATTTTTTAACTCGAGATAATAAAAGACGCCAATAAAATCATTGTGCATATTGTGCATATATGAAAATAACAAGAAGAAGAAAATTGCCCATTCGCCATTAATGTTCTAATAGAAAGCATGTTTGATTTAAAGATTTATGATATTTTGAATCATACAGGATAAAATGGAGGAAAGAGCAAGTTCAAGAGAAACCTACAAGTCAAATGTTATGCTGATGAGCTGCTGCTCGTTTATATTTTTATTCTACATTATTTACCGGCGCCGGCATCCACGAGAGAATGAACTATCAATGAACATAAGATGATGAATAAAATTCAAAATACTCTACCTGAGTTCTGACTAGCGACTAAACAATGAACTCACAGAAACGCATACTCAATTTGTTAGAGCTTTCAACAAATTCATTTTCATATTCACATTTTACAACACATGCATGTGTAAGTGGTAATAGTAAAATGTGAATTGCGAGTTTTCACGTTTTTTATTATTCATCGTTTTTTATTCCATGTGGAGGATGAAAATGACAACAGTGATAAAAATACCTACATGCTCTTTGCTCCTTTGTTGGATAGTACAAAGCAGTATGGGTATTGGGTACATGAGAGAAAATTAGAATGAGATTGTACATGAATGAGCTAACGATAATGATAAACTATGAACATAACATGAGTGAAATGGCTCTTCTTTTTACTGTTTTTCATAAGCTCGACATGCATATGGGCATGTTTATAAAAAAAAGTTTTCAATGGTGAATAGTAAATACTCATATCATTACTCGCATGAGTATGTGTCAAGATGGGATCATTACTGGGACTGGGAGTATGCAAGAACACCTGGCCATTACCATTATTAGGTATTTCATCCACCCAGCATGCAACAACGAATCTGTCCATTTAACTAGCTTTATCAATCAGAGAGCTTCAAATCAATATATAATGCATATCTATGAATTTTTATGTCATACATGTAAGCTCGGTTGTCCACGCGGCGTAAATTGTGAAGCTGCGATATAATCAGTGGCATATGAATTATTGGCGAATAGAAACAACTTAGCTAAATTCCGAATCCGAGCCTCCGAGGTGCTGAAACATCCTGAAACATTATATGAAAAAATTTATCACAAAGGCAAATATGAATTAATTGCGAAATATGACTTTCCACTTGTCTTGTCAACCTGTTTGTATGGGTAAATTTCATGAGTGACGCTGGTGCTGACAGTCAACAGTCAGTAGCGATCACTGGTCAGATGAGACAAAGTTAATCATAATCATACTTCTACTGGCAAAACAATTAGTTATAGTTGGTAATGTGCTTCCGAACGAATGAATGTTAGTAAGCTTTCAACTTTAACGTTAATGGCGTAGTATGAGATTATCACCCAGGTTGTGATGTGCATGATTATTTGCAGTTTTGCATTGCATACTAATTCCATTGTGTCCATTGTGACTTTATTGCTTGCTTGCACTGTCACTTTTTATCATTACTATCAGCAGTAATCGGTGTTGTTGGTCAAATAAAAGCATAAAACAAACTTTTATTTGGGGTATCGAATGAAGATGAACGGAAAAATTGTAATCCAAGTGGGAATACTAAATACAGTAGTTTTCCAAAGAGAAGTTTGAGCATCTCATATTCCATGTGAGCCATCATGACGCAGTATTGCATTCATTCATTTGTCCAAGAATGAAACGGAATTTTGAATAAATCTCGGTGTGGTGTCACCGATTTACGAAATTGTTAAATGTGCATGCAAAATACAAAAAATGGATACAGATGTAATAATATTAATACCAATACTACATGAAGGTTTTAGTTTGTATACATGTCAAAGACACATGCAATGAACCATTTAATTTAATTACAGATTATTCATCAATCTGACCGCGAAGTACGAAGCGCTACTAGATTCTAACAAAAATGAGTGATACGCATTTTGTACTAGTAAATCACGAAGCCATTCAAATAAATTGTAAAGCGCAAAATTTACATACTATTTCCGTAATCAAATCATTGTGACCGGCGGATAAAATTAAAGTATTCGAGCGTTTTTTTTGTAGAGATATGCTGCTACAGTCATAATGGTATCGTTTATGTAATTGTGTATTACGAAGCAGTGTATTATTTTTTAGAAATATCGACACGTCAAAAAAATTTATACATGAAAGCAATCAAGATTCGCGTGGTTTTATTTTCAGCACAATATTTTTAAATGTCAATGATAATCCGCTTTTTTAAATGTCCGCTCTCTCGAAACAGGAGGAATGTCAAGACAAACAAACAAAAATTACTGTTAATGTAATGATTCATTTATCATCAAAATTGCTTCGTCTCTCTTTCATTCAAACAGTAAAATTAAAATCTACTTATAAGCGCCGCATTTTCTAATCGTAATTCTTTTCGTCGGGTTTCCAGAAGGGTCACCGCATTCGGAGATCTTATCGACGATCTCGATTCCCTCCAGGATGTGTCCGAATATGCCTGTGAAACCAGGCATGTCCTGCAATATTATGCGGAACTGTGATCCAACGAGTCCCTTGGAGTCGTGTCGTTTTTGCGTCCGTCGCATACCGATTGCACCTGTATATGTCAATTAACTCAATTAATATATCATAAACTAAGCAATAAAGTAAGCTAGCGACAATAAAATAGCATACCTCTTGTTGCGGGCAATCGAGTGTCTTCAGGCATGAACAGACCTTCTTCGTATATTGAATGTCCACCACGGCCATTGTTGTGCTCGAAGTCACCCGTGATTACCTTAATTAATAAACAAATAATAATAATAATTTCCTGATATACTGTTTTCCTTATATAAAATATAACATGTGGAAACTTATTAGCACTTACAGACTCTCCTTTCCAACACTGGAACACTACACACCCTTGAAAACCAAATCCTCTCTCTTTAGTCGTCAAAGCTTTGAAATTTTCGCACATTTTAGGTGCAACGTCGGGTCGGGTTTCTATAATAATGCGACCTAACGGTACGCCTTGAATGTCCATATCGAAGAAGAACCGGGGTCCCCCAACACTAGGTACACAGAGTGAGTTGGGGGAGTACTTGGGCGGTGAAATTAATTGGGACTTCAGTCCTCCATTCCCGTTTGTATAACCAAAGTTCGATAAACCTAGTTTGGCTGACGTGTAACTGTGAATAATTAAAAAAACAAAGTTTAACGTCATCCAACATTTATAACATGTTCATATTTACATTCATTTAGTTTATCAATTTACTAACCTGTGAATTAACTTTAGCGCCTCGGTGTTCGGCGATGAACCGCATGCATGCAAGGGCGATACCTGTTTAACATAAATAAATTTGTTGAAAAACTAATGACAAAGACTGGGACGCCTCTGATTGAATGGGTAATTGTGCAAGTAGTATATAGCTCATTACCATTGCTCGGAACAGAACACCTTCAAGTTGTTGTTTGCGACAGGTGAGCGAGCTAAAATTACAAATTATGGAACAAATTAGTTAGTTAGATTTTGGACCAAAACGTTTTGCATATACACATACCACAATACGTAACGACAAACATGCATAACACATACACAACAATACTTAATATCAAACCTTGGACCTTACCTTATGAGGGCGGACAAGTGCGATAGCGACTCTGAGTTTCCGTTGGCAAGGGACTTGCGTGCCGAGGTGAGGAGGTCTTGGACCTGGGGTAGTTCGGCGAAGAAACAAACTCCAGACATGAGGTCTTCTTCGAGATCCTTTTTGGCTTGGCTCAGCGCTTCGATTACTTTGAGAACCAAATCCTGTTGCTTACGTTCGCATCTATATACTTCATTTAGCAATTTTCCCAGGTTTAGCGTTTCCGCTTCAAGAGTCGCCGTGAGAGTTTCCTGTGGATCATCAGATGTTAGGTACTCTTAGATTTTGTGAAACTGTGGAGGTTTTGTTTGTTTGTGTGCTTGTGTTTAGTTTTTGTGAACATTTAAAGTGATGGCAAACATTATGGATTTAAATAACATTTTGGGAGTGGGACCCCAGAACTGGAGACCCTTTCATCCCGCCTGAAGATTCTCCTCTCAAGATACTGCGCTACTCTGGAGGAAATGAACCAAATAGGTCGCACTAGGAATGGGACTACACAAGAATCGAGAGAAATGCTGTTGAACACATGTTCCGTAATGGGGATTTCGATTATTCTGGAATGAATGGGCCGGGGATGCTTAAACACCTACTACGAGAGTTAACTGAGCTCTGAGCTTTATGCAAGGTAATCTTAAAGTTTTATCGATAAAGTTTATGCCTTTCTTACCGACATCTCTTTCAGCGATCTTGCGTTATGCCCCCTCGCCTGATGTTCCTAAAAGTGCATCAGATAATAAAAAGTTTTCATAAACTTTATTTACTACAGATTTAATCAAACGTTAAAAGTGGTAGTAACGGAATAAAGCATACCTGAGAACACACACGGCACAGGCCCTTCGAACATACTTCACACCAACACACATGGGGCATGGCGTGAATGACACAGGCCGAGGTATTATTGCCCGTTCCGTTCGTCAGGGCTCCATTGGTAGTAACGTTATTTTCATCTACTCGCCACGCAGTCCCCACAAGACTCAGCAAGGTTTCCGCCTCATCCTCAGACCACCCATTCTTCTCCTCCGCCGCACTTCCCATAACCACCTCCACGACTGCTGTATTTCCGTTCGGGTTCTCCAACTGTAATAAGTTAACACAAAATTAAACGTCAACATTGTTGAAGTAGAAAAATGATATTGTACCAAATAACAAAAGACAATATCAAAATTCAAAGATTTTAACACTAAGTACTATACGTGTAGAAATGACAGGAAAATGACAGTGCCGGGTTCATGGAATGAAATCGCAAAATGCACATATTGCGCTGTTTAAAACAAAATCTGAACACCATATTGTCAACTATATAAGCAGTTTCTAATAAAGTTTTCTCGTTCAAAAATAATGCATTTCAGCCGCTATTGTTTTGTTGACAAACTAGATAAATGTAAACATAAACACAAAAGCCCGCCAAAATATTCATTCAGTAAAAAAAATTAATAAGAGGTCAAATGAAATGTGCATTTAGCATGTACTTAGGGAACTATAAATGCGCACATGTGTTGCACAGAAAGTCACCTCTGACCTCACCTGTCAGCCTGCGAAAACTAACCAATTAAATTGGCAGCCACTTTATTTTACATTTGCAATGCAATATATAACAGTTTTATTATGTGCGTGTTTGTACTTAGCCCTTAAATATAATTATTTAGTTTCAAATTTAATTATAAAATTGTACTTTTTATTAATGATGCCGCTTGTAATTGTAAACAATAACAAGCAGTCAATATGTGTGGTTTATCTGTGGTGTATATGCCCGCAATGTAATGTGGAGTGTCGCTTTCACCTTCTCTATCATGAATATGTCCAGGGGAGAAAAGAGTTACATTTTTTCACGACGAAAAAAAGTATTCTATTCAGCGACACAAATGAGCGGGATTCGGCACAATGTACAAGAGTGAAGTAGTGGTAAAAGCACTGAAGGTATATTGGCTATCTTTATGTTACTTGTTGTTTTGTTGGAGAAGAGTATGCAAGTTTAGTGGTGTTATGTGTGAAGAAGACAGGCTTATTATTGGGATATGGAGAGAGAAGTTCTTGTTGATGATGATGATGATCATCATCATAATATCATGGAACAAGCAAAGGTATATATTTATTACACGGAAAGGGGCAATAAAATAAGCATACATCCATTGAGTCAGTCGGGACAGTGACTCGGTACCAGCAAGGCATCACAAGACAGGGCTCGCGTGAGCATTGCCTATAATAAACCTTCTAGTGAGTGAAGCAACTAAATATTATACAAAAACTTTTACTCCAGCCAACTCCAAAAAGAGAAAGAGGAGACAAGAAGAGAAGAGGAGGAAATAGTAGTAAAAAACGCCGAGAAAGCGTGTGCTTGTGAACGTGATCGCATAAAAATATATGCCTATATAAACTTATAGTTTTGATAGAAAATAGAGTATATGCTTTTCTCCAGCAATATCTATAGTTTTTCCCTCCCTCTCTCTTCTCTGAAGAGGAATAAACGACAGAGAAAGGTAGCCATGAACTGTGGAATTCCCGGTGACTCAGTCACTCAACCCGGGTGTTTCCTCCACTACTACTACTACTGCTAAAAGAACTCCCTCTCCGAGAAAACGAGACAGGCAGCGACAAAAAGCACGCTCTCCCACCAAAAAACTATAGAAGGAGGAAGCTTGTTTCTAGTATAGCCTTATCTGAAGTATTTTAACGGAAAAGTCTACTCTTGTTCTTGTTCTGAGTGAGTGTCTGTGTATATGTTTAAGCATTGTGTCGATGAACAGCAACGAACACTCCACAATAACCAACAGATTTTTTAAACTACGCAAGAAAGTACCCGCTTGAGTTTGCGCAAATTTCGTCTAACGACAAGCAAAGGACCGGTGTTGCGTGGAATGAAATAAAGGTATCTATTTTCCTTATATCTATATTGATAATATTATAATATTCTCTTCTATTTCTTCTTCCTCTTCTTTAGATTGATATACTAATATCTTTTGAAAATTTCATCACTTTTCTCTTCTCAACTCTCCGCAATAAATGTTTATGATGAATGGCTGGGGAGGAAGTATTGTCATAACTGTTTCCCGTGTAATAATTGGTTATTTTAATGAGTCACTACACTCACATGACATCCCTCCCATCACTCCACTCCAATACTATTAAAAGTATTTATGTACTTGTTGATGAGAAGAATTGTAGTAGTGAATTTAAAATTATAATTATTTCTTTCAAAAGGGCATGTATGTATGTATTTGTAAATGTACTTTGATATCCATGAAGGCGCACAAAGGCACAAACAACAAAGTAGGTATATAACAGAGGTGGTTTCTCCCGCCTTAACAAATCACTCCTCAAAAAAACTCGAAGAGAGAAAGTCGACATTTTTGAAAGAATTTTTTATTTTCCTTAGAGAAAATCTTTACTTATTCCAAAACAATTTTGTTTTCTACCTTTGTTATTGAGTTGAGCGACACCAACACTACTAATGTGACAACAACTTTTAAATGTCAAACATTAGCAACGTGGTGTGGCAACTTGTCTCCACTCTGTGTAGTTGTGGTATGTATGTATGTTTTGCAATTAATTAGTAATAAACAATAATAACTGACAATGAGAGGGAAAATTCCTTTTGTGTGTTCATTTAAACCGGCTTTATATATAACACTTGTAGCCTGGCACATATAAAAAGATGGGACGACAGTGGTGGTGGTGTTTAAGAGAGAAAAAGAGCCACACCAAAAAACGAAGGGATTAAAATATGTAATATGCACATCCTACTATTATGCTATAACATTACATCAGGGCTAGGTTTATTTAATGTGTTATATCCTCTTCTATTCACAATACAGAAAGAAATGCACATTGGAGACACCACGAGACACAGCAGACAGGAGGCGAGAAAAGGAGAGAGAAGAAATATAAAGTGTAGTATGATGTGTAGTAAAAAGAATCAGAAGAAAAAAACTATTCTCTTCTTTTTTCTCTCTCGAAAAAATAGAATTTCAAAAAATCCCTTGAACAAACCTTAAAACTTGTTGAGGGTCCACAAAATGTTTCGGACCGGTCGAAGGTGACTACTAATGACAAAAGGAAATGTCATGAACTGTTAAAAGGGTCACGGGAAATTAAATATTAGTTAATTCACTATTATTATTCACTCGCACTTTTTTGTCCAGTACTATACGTGCTAGCAGTCGTGTTCCAAGTGGTGGGCAATGAATTGAGTGATCCTGTCCTGTGTGTCTCTCCTTCTCATCCTATCCTTTCGACGAGAAGAGCATCATCATCATTTACTACATTCAATTCAGTAATATTACTAAACTTTACTACATTCTATACTCTCTGCTTCTTTTGCATAGTAAAAATAGTATATTGTAGTATCAATGAAGATTATACTACTACTAGCTCCACCACTGCCACCACCGCACGGCGTTTTTTGGGAGTGTGCTTCAGTATGAATATGAATGCATGGCGTTTTTACACCGCTTTCAAGAGAGAGAATGGTCAAAGAATGTAGGTAGAGTCAGGATTTTCCTGTGTGTGTGAACCACGTACAATTTTACTCTTCTCTGAGGAGAGTGTGGGCTAAAAGCGACTTTTTGCTATTTCTCTCGCCCAAAAAGGGAGCAAGCTTACGTTAATTGATATAGGGTGTAGTTAGATGGTGGTGTAGAGTCTGAGGGGTTCTCGGAATATAGTATAAAGTGGTATGTACCTCGAAAGAACATCTTTTACGCGGCATTTACTATGTCAGCTTGTGCCGGTATAGGATAACGTATTCTGAAGCCGGTCTAGGGGTTGGCGTTCCACATACATGTTTAAGAATACTAAACCACGTTATAAGGCGTTAGAGGCGCTAAAAACGCATATAAACTGGTGAATTCCTTTCTGTATCCTGCAGTGGATAAGGAGAAATGTATATATTATTATGTCTGTGTCTGTATTCTTACTGACAGAAAAGTAATATTGATATCTGTGTTGTTTTATATATATATATAATGACGCCCACATGCAATGTCTTTCTCATACGAGGGGAACAAGTCTCTGCTAACTTGCAACTATAGCGTTCGGCGACGCAACGCGGGAAGCCACGGCATGGCGGGTTCATCTAGTGGCCCAAGCTACTCCAGTTACAACTATAGTTTTAACGATGTCTCATTAATTTTTCGCACCCTTGCCCATTTTCTCCGGGGTTTAATTGCAAACTCAGTTATCTCCAGAAGAAAGGAGTGAAAGTTAATAAGGTAGAAAGGGGTAACTTGAGACTTTAGTGGAAATTTCATGGATAAAAGTTGTGGGTGTAACTGAATGAGGATTGTGGCCCTGTTTGTTAAATGGAAAAAGATCCAACAGAAAGAGAAGCGTATTTTATTTTTCATTTTCACTTGTCGTCGTGATCTGGTCTTCTGTAACTGTGTGTTGGTGGTAGGAAAGGAAGACGAGAAATGAAGAGATTTCCGTGCATACCATAAGGAAAGGATCGTTTGCAATATACTTACCGAATCGCTCACTCACAATCACAACGCTATTCCATACCAAGATACCAACACCACCTCTCACTCTCACATAGTAATGCTCACAATTACTACAAATAAGTTTTCTGCTTGATAGTAAAAATTGTTGGCGATGATGATGACGATCTTCTCTCTTCTGTGTTGTATGTGCTTAAGTTTGACCGGGTTCAAGGCGAAATTTCGTTTTTATGAACATTTCGTCCGGAGAGGACACACAAGTACATGTACATGTTTATCGTGTCGTATATGGTACTATTACTTAATATGATGATATAAAAATAAGAAAAGAATTTGGAAGATGAAGGAAGCTGTGGATGTGTATTATGATTATGATGATATGATGAGTATCCAAGTATCCGGAATATGTGCTTGAACTGGAATGAAATGAACTTACTTTCAGTATTCAGTGGACGGATGGATGAATAGATAATTGTTCACTAGGAAGGAACTACCTTCCGCTTGCTTTACAAAAACTATGAAAAGTGCATATTTATTTTGTATTTATTTGTATGCAGTGTAGGTCCATACAAGGGCAGACGTTAAATTGAAAATTAATATTTTACGCTGGCTAAACTGACCTGAAGGTAGAGGTAGATCTCAGTATAAAATCATCAGTTTTAAATGTATTTTTAATTTGAGAATCGAGACAATTATTGCTGAAGCCAATGACTTGTACCTGTTCTAAGTAAAAAAAACTATGTAAACGAAAGTACTACTTTGAGATGACCGAAACGTCCCTTCATGGTTTAAAGGTCAAAGAAAAAGTCAAGGGATCGATACTAAGATGAATCAATGCAATTTACGTAAACGTAACTGAGCAGTCAACTGTACACCATGAGAACACATAGTGCATGCTATTGCATTTGTGCTTTGTACTTTTGTAGTCGAATAAATGTGTAGAATGCTTCAAATTGATTACAGCTAGCGTAATGTTTATGTCTATTTCATTTCATTGTAGCATTTAATTTGAATTTGTTCTCGATTCTGAAGTCTCATATAAAAAAGGTTTATGTTTATGTTATAATGGCTGTTTTTAAAGAGAGCATGTAAATAAATACGAGTCGTATACCTTACCAAGCGTTTCATGTTGTGTTCCTTGAATTGTTTAGCGACTGAGATGATTTTATTTTGTTGAGAGGACAGAGATTATAGTGTAATGTAGCTTGATGTTGAAGTTTCCAACAAATAGCTATCTCAGGTTATTTGTTTACACTAGTTATGTTATAGCTCCTCATTCTCCATGTGCCGTTTTGCATGAAATAATATGAGTAGTCTGTGAATGATCAATGATCGCAGACGCAGTTTGTCTTTTTATATAGGGTACAATGACAATCACTACTGACTGAGCAACACATGGCATGCATTTTAATAGTAAAAATGAATTTTGTTGAATTATGCATGAAAAATAATAATATTATGATGAAAATACTACCTATTTTTTCTTACGAACGAATCTTACGTGTTTATCGTACTGTTGGAGGGAAGTAAGAGTATCCAATCCAATATCAACATTTGTCTAACCATGTATTTATCTATCAATCTTCGATGCTTTATATAAAAGTTAAATAAAAATGTAGATAGTATTTTAGAATAGAATTAGAATGTATTAAGACATTCAATACTCAATACTGATTAATGTTCAGCATGCAGGTTGTGCTAGTATTAGTGCGATGCATAGGCGACTGCTAAATTACACCATCATTAAAGCAGTAAAAGTAACAAGAGAAATGTAATTTTCCATATACAAAAAGTAAAGTTGAGGAATCACTTATACGCTGTATGCGTGTGTAGTGTGTATACCTTTATAAAATGGATGGAGAATGTTCATTATCGTTTGTTGCTAATTTCATAAATATAAAAGAATTGAATTATGTACCGAATGTTTTTACATGCTTCTTTTATTCATCTCCATTATTTCGCATTTCCAGAAAATAATATTGGTCAGTGGAAAACGATGAGCCCACAACAAGTCCAAAAATATTTTTTCCTTTCTGAACGACAACCAACAATCTGCGGCTTCCATATAATGATGTGTGATGCTATTTGTGGCACAGAGACAGCAGATGTGGTTAAAAATGTGTATTCAGTTAAATCATATTTCATTGATTATGGAAGATTGTTGTGCATTGTGGATACCTAAATTTATATCGACTGCATATCTTAAATCAAAGTTGAAACTGACAATGAGAGTATTGAATTTTTGAATTGAAATTAAATTAAATTCTCAATAATCACAGAAAACAGACCCTAACGCTATACTGGATAAACCTGGGATTGACATTATTTACACAAGGAATTTCATCTTCATATTTTAGGACCATAATAATGCAAAGAATTGAGCAACTGTTCAAGCTGCTCCTACAACAAAGCTTTGCACTACTTACGTCGGTACGTTTAGCTTCAGCCCATTCATCTTTTATGAATGAACGATTTCATTCATCGAGCGTGATCTAGTATTTTTACAGGAAGCAGGTCATTGATTCAATGCCATGCAAATAATCGTCGCATCACAGCAGGTCAAATGGTTATCATCATAATATTCGGCATAA
>JAQFYG010002212.1:0-15565 GCA_034694325.1 Entomobrya corticalis
CCACTTGAACATGTAGACAATTTTTCATAATCATCGGATGAAGCGTTTTTGAGATATCACCCCTGCCCCTTACCCCCAGCGGGTATGGATTATGTCAAATATAATCATTGGTAATTGTTTTCCTATTTATTTGCGTTCCAATGATATATCACATGCTATATGTTGCTATGCCAAAAATGTTGACATTTGCCCCGGACCCCCCGAGGGTCATCTGATTTTACCCAAAATCAATAGGTGCCTTCCTTATAACCACTTAAATATGTATACCAAGTTTCATCTAAATCGAGATATCGTGTTCACAGACACACATACGGACATTTTTAGTCCCGTTCATGCATTCTTAGAAATTACCATTATGGCAGTTAATAAATGAAATACAGTCGTACAGTCACCACATCACCAGTTTTCGTCTACAACCATTGATAACGGTGCTGTTGCCCAATAAATGTCTTTTATATACTTTAAAATTTGATCGTTCTTCAGTTCTTCTCCTCTACTCAAACGTTTATATTTATTTCTTTTATTATTACTTGGAGCACAAAGGCCAACTGGGATGGGAAGTGTATTATTTTTTCTTTTGTTTCTCTATCTCGCGCTCTAAATTTCATTTTTAGACACACATCCTTCTTGTTTCTCTTCTACAGATATCATGTCTATCATACAAACTTATATGTAGTATATTATGTGTAACTGTTTGACGTAATGGGATAAAAGCGGAAGAAGAAGTAGGCACCAAAGTACCTACGCAGCAGTAATAGTAGTTGGTAGAGTAGCGACAACTGGAATAAGAGCAAGAACAGGGCTGCTGGTCGAGTTGAGTCTCCAGGACCCATTATTACATTTATTATGTCGTTACAGATGGTGTGTAATGCAATAAGGCGACATTATTATCCTCATCCTTCTTGTAGTGAAAGTCTCTGGGGCCCTATCTACAGTGATATCGAAAGGAAAATGACACTACATTTTTTCTCATTCACAACTCCCTCTGCGAATATGTTCGGATATGAAGTGGAAATTGCACATATTAAATATTCAGTTGCGCTCCTTTCTTCCTCTCGCTCTTCTCCACTTCTATCTACTAAACTTACTAAACTATCTCTCTTATTCTCTCCGATAACTTCAAACTTGCTTTCATAATGGTGCCCTTCTGTTGGTACATTTTTACGTCAATATGGAAGTGAACATGGAAGAAACAAAAAATAATATTTTAGGTGATATGATATCGTGTCGTTTGAATGTTGCTGGATGATGATGAGTTGTCCTCCATAAACATAACTTTCATCTTGCTGATAAAATTCACATTTTGTTTATGAACAATACATACTGTATCACCAGTCATGTCCCACTTAAAATATTATAGTAGTTACACTTTACTTGAATTGATATAATTTGCTATTTTCAGACTGTTGGGAAATTTATATTTTAAAAGTTGATACACAATCCCGTATCACGTTGATATTTCTTCACTATCACACTTTTATTTTAGTCAAGCCCAAACATTTCATTTTTAGTAGTAGAGCTGATAACATAAATAAATAGCTTGTTAAAAACTTAAACATCGTCTAATGAAGATGATTTTTCCAGCATGCACAAATGATACACAAAATTGGAATGTGTGGGTGCCATTACAGCAGCGTGTATATGTACTGTTGGTTCATATTACATCATTTCCCTATTACTACACATATGTGCTACATATAATTATGATAAATATTAAATGTGGAACTGTAAATGCCACTAGTTTTTCACGCGTGATCTACATTATAATATCTTCGTGCTATATAGCATTTGTTCATCTAAATCTACTTTTCACTACTTATCTCCGCGTAGGAAGAAAGTGGTAGAGAGAGATGAAAATGTGAGAAGGAGAAGTGAACACTTTTTATCAGATTTGGCGTAATAGCATAATGGTAATGACTTAGATAACTTGTAATTTGTGCTTGACAGTCCCATAGGTAAACTTTGCACAAGTTTTGTTCTTTTGTTGCAATCATCCTAGTTAAGTATTACTCAACTAATATTGCTACACCAAATAATCATTGCTGATATTACTACTTTTGCCAACATAATATATATCTAGTTCGCAGTTATTTTTCCAGCATTATTTTTCTACGACTTCAATCTTTTATTTCTTTCGCCCTTGGGTTCTGTTCAATCAAGAAAACGTTTCGTTGTTGAGCTTAATTGGGTCGATTCACTATATATTTCGCAAAAAAGCGCTTTTGAATTAGTGTGTTACTGCACACAATTTATTGATATGCGTTATTGGCATTAGACGGTTGTATAAACATTCCACCTCCAAGCACATATAGAGCTAAGGGTATGTAGGCTACATGGACATCTCTTTTGAAAACGTACAACTCGCTAACTTTTAAATAGTTGCCAAGATACGATCATATTATTATGATGATAGTTATGGACCTTCTCTATAAAGTGGTTGGTTGCCCTTTAAACACATCATAATGCTCTCATTTCTCCCCAGATACGTAAATAAGTACACATATACATATTATTATATTATTATATTCAAGAGAGACGAGATGGTATGACAACACAATAATAACCACTATCGCCATCATCACACCACAAGGAATGATATAATATTATTTAGAGTAAACGTGTTATATTTGTAGACTGTACATATTACATATGTAATCGTAATAATACTATATAAAATAAATGTTATATCAGTATACTTATGTATCCACATATAAATTTATGACGGTGCCCAAGGGACACTCATTTATTAATAGGTTGGTCTCCAATTTTATCTCCACTTGCCATTATCATCATCATCATCATCATCCTCGTCGTCAACGTTGTCGTTACACCGAGTACAACCTTTTATAGCATACCACCATCATCATCAGCGTAAAAGAATAATACAAATGGGGAAAGTCCAAAAAAGAGGAAAATAAGGAACGAACGAATCATCATCATCACTACCACCACCACCAGGAACATCATTCACACATGTTCACATTATGCAAGTTATTATCTGGTTCAGATGGCATCATTTCTGGGCACCGCCAACACCAACCAGAAGAAAGGCTGCTACTGTTGAATGAATGAAACAGGAAAACTTTCACAAGTCACTCGGTTTAACAACAAAAACAACAACAGCAATGAGTACAGTGAAACCGAGCACTAAACCAGTGAAAATCTTTTGGTAACAAACTCAGAGAAGTGTAGAGGATGTAGATTGGTGTGTAGAAGAACTTAAAATGTTATTGTGGTCGTCTTTTCTTTCTTTTCTCTCTCCCATTATCACTGAGAGATATACAGTCATATGGAAGAGTAGATATTAGCAGAGAACACCACCTTTTTACAAAATACACGTTGTGCGCATAATATTATAATAAAATATAATAAAAGTAAGATTAGTGTCACCTATCATTTTCCTCTCCTTTCCCTTTCCCTACTAAACAGCATGGCAAACTTTTTAAAGTGGATTCTATTTTGGATACTTACCTTATAACCCCTTTGTATGAATTGCTGGGTGTGAATAAAAGTGATGGGAAGGGAACCCTTTACTATTATTACACGAAAGGGTAGAACCTTATGTCGAGTGAGGTGCATTTTTGAGAACAATGATTTCGTTGTCCATCCACATCTCTTCTTGCTCCTTCGGCATATGCACAAAGAGTATTTCATGATTTTACATTTTGCTACTTGAACGCATCGTTTGAAATTCAAGTTGAATATAATTCTGAACCATCTAGGAATGCATTTAATATTTAAAAGGATGTAGGCACCGGGGCACATGAGAATAACGTTTACTTTAGTTGAGTTTGCTAGTTTGGGCACGATGATAATGATAATCATCATCATCACAAAACAAATGGTGAAACAATAATAGTTCTCTTGGCGTTTAATAATGATGCAACCCTATCATCATCATTATTACCATTACAACTTTACGCGATAGATTATAAAACCACCGACCAACTTGAAAAGCCAAGTTCCAGTGTAGCAGCTCATAGTTAAGCACTATTGTGTTCCATGCAGCCTACCCGTACGAGATACTCTTTCTCTGAAAGCTAAGATACCGTAGCGGTTTAGATTTTTCATTTTCCCTTCTTCCTGTCCAGCAACGTAGTTAGTTGTATAATAGTAATACTCATTTACTACAAGCGTGCATAGTCATTACCCACAAAACCATTCTTCTCTATCCACTTTTTATTATACATGCATATATTTAGCTAGCAAGTTTATTATTATTATTATTACCATGTTATTTAGCATTGTTATTATCCTTTTGCTCAGTTTGTTTTCCCCTGTGTATGAAAGCAATACGAGCCTCCACCAAGAGCACACAGCACAACTACTAATGATGTGATTTACGCTTAAACGGTAAACATGATGATGATTCGAATTAACATTCTTTGCTCTCTCTTTCACTGTGTGTGTCTCTCTCTCTATTTATTGTTGTGGAGCTTGCTAATTAGCTGGGACTGCTACTGGATGGAATATGTAATTACTTTTGCCTCCCTTTTTTATCTCAACAAGAGCATAGACTTGGTTTTCTGTATTATCACAGTAAATGTGGTAATGATGTAATTTGACCACTTTTCGCATAAAGTCAAGTCAGATCCGGGTCCCTTAAATTGTATTAGCACTTAGCAAATAGATGATGATGGCGCCCACACAGAAAGAACAAGGAATTAATGAGGAGCACTAGTATAAAGGAGAGCTCTGTGATTTAATAGAATGAGGATAGTTGGAAGCTTTTTTTCTTTTAGGGTACAAATAAAGGGTCGATTCGATAAATTTTAATGAGGAATAGTTACCACTTACCATTCAAAATGATTACTTTGAAGGCATGTCAACAAAAAAAGGATCAGTGAAGCGCTACAGATTCTTAGTTTGAATTTTGATGAGAATTTTTACACTTGGCTACCGAAAAAACTTCAATGTAATGTAATATGGAATTTTAAGTGTTTGAGTCAGTATCCAAAGAGCTTAGTTATAGAACTTCTTTTAATAAACTTGTTTCTCGGCACATTTATTTGCCATTGTAAGTGAGGATTTCACCTTCTGTTCAGGTGAAACATGTTTCCGCAAACCATGTTTTGTCTAGCATAATTTCCACCATTCCAAGAATGTTAAAGTTTTACTTTTGGATTAGGCACGTGGGAAGGGCTTTATAGTATTCCGTCGGTTTATTGTGTGAAGATACACGATGAAATGAATGAGAATGAAGCAATGCACAGTGCCAAATTGGAATGAGAAGGTGATGAGGATACATGAAAAGAGGATAAAATAGAAGAGGAGCGTTAATGATGATATTTATTATGGATGAGACACTCTCTCATTTCATTATTATTATCGTTATTAGTGAATTGCGTAGAATAAATGATAATAATATCACTACCAAAATGAGAAAGAACCACTGCGCTATTTCTTCTCATTAATTATTACTGTGTACGCTGAAGGTGCGCCTTTTCCTAGAAATTAACAACTTTCCTAATTTTCACAAAAAAGTTTCTCCTGAATGCATACTACTCCACTCACTCGTGTTCAGCTATTATACATATTTCGTAATTTCTAGTCATCATCACTTTACTTACTTTAATGGATATTATGTACATCATCATATTATCAAGTTATACCAGTGTAACGAACACAGTACTGATTTCCTCCTTGAAGAAGAAACGCTTGAGATGTACGTAATAAATGTACTTTATTACTTAACTTGTATATCTCCTCTTTACAAAGATCATGAAAGTACAAGTTGGATCCGTTGTGTATCATTATCGTTCCGTTCTAGGTAAGACAAGCTAAATATATCGCCAACTTGCTCTTTTCCTTTAGCCAATGAGCAGGTGGCTTTGCTTTGATGGCAATGTTTACGTTATATACTTGTGTACGTAGTACAATTTCTTGTCTAGTTGATGATTTTAAATGCACAAAGCTAAGGAGCTTTTCGTGTTATTCTTACGAGCACAGTAACAAGTCATTGCTCTTCATACAGAAGCACACAACACCATCATACTTTCCAATCCAAGTTGAACTTGCTAATTAGTCGAAAATTAGCAACGCCTCACCGTCTTTACATAATGAAGTTGGCAGGCAGTAGCAGAAAAAGGAGTTCTATTAACTCATCTGCACGACATCCATACATACATATAAATATACATTATATAAAATGGATAAGGGTTCCTAGAAACACCTGCACGTTCCAAAAGTTCGACAGCATAATAACAAAGTTCATATATAATGCATAAACTCTTTGAGCCTTAGAAACATAATATTTGCTCTGTCAGGATACTCAAGCTAATGACAGCATTAGTGGAAAGAAACCTCCTCCGAAACAATGTTTGCGTTTTAAAATAATTTCTAGTTCCAAAAAGACTACGTCTTGAGTATTAATACCGAGTATAACAATAGAAGATAAAAATAGTGATATGTGATGTAACCATGTTTTCAAAATATAATGACAGGAATTCTGTTGTACCTTTTGCTTCACGACTCATTCGCAACCTTATGTTATTAAAAGTCAATTGTCGATATTATATTATAAAATTGTACTCTTAGAAAAAAAGAGTTTAATTATAGGTTTACTTTTTATAAAACTCTATTCAGCATTATGCAATAGCTTATATTATGATCTATTTTTGTTTATTTATGTGGGTGGTGGTGGTGGATGGTTTGATAATTGTTCCCCATCACCAATGGGCCATGATTAATTTTTGTAATTATGTAGCGTTTGCTCTTAATTATAATGATTTGGAAGTAGAACAAGTTACACGTAATCAATCGAGTGGAGAACATCTGAAGCATGAGCCAATGGTAAACTAACAATGGCAGGGATGATGGTGTTGGAGGAGGAGAAATGATGTGGAGGAAAGAGATAAAAGTTGTCTTGACAGGAACAACTCGCTCACTCACTGACTCACACGCCAGTCAGTGGGGACATGACATAATAATAATCACCTTCATCCAGGTACGAAGAAGGCAAGCGAAAGCGTGAAAATTTAACGAGCAAATTTCCTCCATTAGCGAGAACCTCCTGCTGCTACTCTCGTTTCTCTCTCTACTTGTTTGTGAACAGCAGAACTGAAGTGTTACGAACTTTACTACTTCTTCCTACGTACTTATGATGATTATGTTGATGTACGTATATGCCTGCTTTTACTCAATGGTATAATGCAATCTATTTGTCATTTATTATGATCCGAAGGATAATTATAAAAACACACAAGGGAATATGTATGTGGGTATGGAGAAAATGTCGTCGGTGAATCTGAATATGATAGCTCTAGCGCCCAGATGCTTCATCCGATTTGATTCAAACTTGGTACATAGACTTGTTGGGTATCAAGGACCTTTGGTATCGAATTTGGACAAAATCGGTATATGACCTCACTTGACCCCACGGGGTCATGCTTATATAAACATATACGTCGCTGTAACTTACAATTAATACGCTGGGGTTTATGATGACCAGAAATTCAATTGTCATGGCTCTATCTGGCTCCATTAACATTAAATATATAATCATGATATCGGTAATGAATATTATAAAGTGCACTATCTATATAAGAACACCACATGGGAAAGAATTATTGGTTCTAATATAAGAAATTTGACGTAGCATTACTCAAAAGCTACATATGAACATAATAAACAGATATTAATTTTAAAAGAAACCGAAATATTAGTAGAAGTAAAATAATTGTAATTAGTAGTTGACGTTTTCTGTAATCACCTGAGCTCAAAATTACTTTTTGGTAGTGTGTACGGGGTTTTAATAAAGCTGGCTGTTCTTATATGGAGGCCATTTCTAATGTAATTGGCGTTACAATTGCAAGTTCGGTTCAAAGGCGCTTTTATTTGAAGGTGCAGTTGTGTCTTTTAAAGAGTTGTTCATATATAGAGTAAATATAACACTCAAAATTGAAGGGCGGTTCTGCATCCTGTGCTTAGAGAGAGGCGTTCTTATATGGGATGTTCTTATTGGGAGAGTACGCTGTATAATAATATCATTTTAAATGTATACTATACAACACTAATATTATATCTTGGGATCATCGGTTCATATGTTTACTTATTTATTTTCTGTTTATTAGGACAAATGTTGTAATGGAGAATGATATGATGAGCAAGAGCAAGATTAAGTGTCACAATAAAATTGTTACTTCTACCTGATACTTCATATAGGTAATACGCTGTTTCCTGGTACAGATGAAAAAATGAGTGAGGGAAGATAATACAAAATAAAATGATGAACTAATTGGAACGCAAATTACTAAGCAGCAGGACATTTTCGATCTCTATGACTTTTATATTAAGGTTTTCCTATGATGAAGAATAGTTCATGTTCTCTATTACCATGTTTTAGTGAACATGAATGAATTGGAGATATTAAATATATACTGACTGTTCTAAAGTTAAAACCAGATAGTTCAAATACCTAGAAAATTTACTTTATATAAAAGGGGGAATAGGAAAATACTGTGTAGCTGAATGTAAGTTTAAAGAAAAAAGAAACCTTTTCTGCTCCTCTCATCTAATCGTAAACTTTCAGCTTTTAAGCAAAATGGTTGCTCTCTTCTATGTCAATTCCTGTCTTTACAATTCTATTGTTATCGTTATTCAGAATACCCTGATTTTGACTAGCCAATACGTATGTATTCTGGTCGGATTTGCATTTTTCATCCTACGAAATGTCCTACAAGTGTAAAGTGGAAACTTAGAAGTCAAAGCTGAGAAATGTTCTCAATTTTTCCTTCAAAAGCATGATTATGTGTATTCCACTAGTTTCATGTATGCATATTTATTTAGTTCTTCTATAATTCTTATTAATTTACTTTACTCTCCGAAATTTTGCAGAAATGATATTTCCTTGTCGATATGATATGTTAGTAATCTTTTAAAAATATTTATGCTAATTGAAAACAAAAGATTGGCGACAAAGTCAGTATAATGTAATCTTGCAATCTTGCGTTTTAATAGTTCATATTCCTTACGTACGCACATCTACAGTATTAAATATAAATCTGACAAAACTATGTTTTGTTTACACATAATAAATATCTTAACTAATTGCTATGTTATAATAATATGTATGTAGGTATACAGTATGCCCATTAATTGTTTGGTTTAATTTTGTATATTATAATATCATTGGCTTAAATAAAGTACTGCATGTTGTAAAAGTCATAATTTTTTGGTGTTCGGTTTTGGTACGTGCATACATACGCATTCACATTTGATCAAATAAATTTCATTCACTCGAAAATATGACCAAAACTGTGTAAATAAAAATACTTGACTTGACAACACTTTGTTTTACATATGCATGTATCTGTAATGAATTTCTTAGCAATACATATATATTTTTGTGTAAATTATCCTATAATCTGTTTTGATGAACATGAACATTCACAAATTGGCTGAACATTATGTTTTACTTTTAAATTTGGTATTTAGATTATCTTGTTATACGATCAAATCTCACGAGCATTTTGTTGTTTCAGCTGCTTGCAAAAGTAAACGTATTATGACGGTAAAAACAGATTTGTCTAAAGGTCATTTCACACTGGATTTCACGGGTAACTAATGTTGCTGGGACTCAATGTCTTGTATATCCAATTGAGAAAGAGGTTTTTTTAATTGGCATAATATATGATTATTATTGCATTTGTTGATTTTGTAGCATGGCTTCTGATTTACATCTAACTTTTTCTCTCGAATTTATGTACGTATTAAGAATTGTGGCTCAAATGCGAGAAATACGAGGATGAGAAGGAGTTGGAGCCTGGAGGTCCTCCATTTGGATTGTGATAGGAGAGTAGAGAGCCTGATGCCGCGGCAGCAGCCAAAGCTCCTCCGCTAGACACACTGCCCCCCGCCAAATAAGCAGTCATGTGTGGATACAGGAGATGATGCGTTGCCGCAGAGTAAGGTGAATTTGCTGAGCCGAAGGAGCCAAGACCCGCTGAGCTTGGAGTTGGAACAGGGGGACTGTTCACATCCATTCCGGGATTTTGCTTTTTCCACTTTGTACGTCGGTTTTGAAACCAAATCTTGACTTGAGTTTCCGTCAGTGAAAGTGAGAGTGCAAGATTGAGCCGTTCACACACTGACAGATACCTCGTCGTCTTGAATTTATTTTCCAGCGCCACCAGCTGCTCGTACGTGAAGGCCGTTCGAGCTCTTCTGGGTTTCCCTTTGAACAAGAAAATTGAATTCACAAATGTTACATGATATAAAGATAAATGCAAACAGTAAGTCACTCTTAGATGGGTAGCAAGGTCAGGAAGACTGAAGTTATTACAAACGACAGTTTGTAGATAGTATATATACCTTCAAAATCTGGAATTGACTTGTGCATATTATTTTGTTTTTTCATTAAGGGAGAAGTGCTCAATGTAGGTAATTGTATTATTGTATTCAGTTGATAGTCCATTTGGCTCCTTGTTTATATTTAAAAATTTGAACATTATTACTGATTTGATAGACAATGAATGCACTTGCACTTTTCTGGCAAAAATTCTTGAGCCCTTTGGAATTACTTTGGATCTTCGAAAATTTGTTCACAACCAGAACAGTTAATGCCCTTTCTGTTTGGTAGCTTTTTTCAGATTTGTCTGTTGGGGGAAAAGTGACTTGATTTCCATCAACATCTTATTTGTCATCATGACCGTCATTATATCAAATGGAAACACAGTAAACGAGAAGGGAGTAAGTAAAGCAACAGAGATTTCTTTTCCTACAAAGAGTTTTCTTTTTGGGTTTAAACCTACAAAAAGGAAAATGGGGGAAATTTCATTTTGACTAGAAAACTCGACTTCATGACAGAACAGAAAAGCACTATGAAACTGCCGCTGGGTTACTATGGTTCTTGCAATGCAACACATCAAAGGACATGTTTGTATGGAAAGTTGGGATGAATAATACTTATATGCGCTTCAATCTTATCAGTTATTTTCCTCAATTCTTACCGGATTTTGTATCACTGTTGGAACTTTTGGACGATTTCTTTTTCCCTTTCCCATCAGATCCTTTGTCAAGTGAGAGGGGATCATCTCCCGTGACAGATTCTGATTCTGAGCGAAAATTCTCATCTTCCAAGAGAACATCACATGAGTTTTCATCGTCACCGTAAATTGTCTCACAGGGTGACGTGAGAAGATCGGAATTGGGAGGCGTTGTCGTTGTCGAGTCGGGGTCAGCATCTGAAAAATTAGCAGACCAAATCTGGATGTTATTGATCATGCATATTTCGCCTGGTTTCGTTCCAATAGATATCTTTTTAACATTAATTCCTAAATTCCTAATTAAATTACAGTTAATGTAAATAAAAATTGGGCAAGGTGTTTATCAAATTTGTTCAAAAACAAACGTAACTTAACAGACATGTTCTTTTATTTATACTCTAAGAGTTTTTATTACTTTCTAAAGAATATTCAAGTATTCAAGTTCATCTTGCATTATAAATTCTACTGTCTTTATATTGTTGATTTCAAAAATACTCACGATTCACGCTGTTAGGCTGCTGTGAGAATGCAATATGAACCTAAATGGACAATTCTGTATACATGTAGAAATACAAATTTAAATGTAGCATTGCTCAGATTTGCAATTGTATATCGTATATATGCTGTGCTCATTGACTTCTGTCGTGAAAATTCGAAAATCAGGAAAAGCTTTGGTAGAATTTAATTTGAGTGAAGAAGTAATAAACTATTCACATGTAAGAAACTGTGTGCGTGCAGAACTTTTGGGTGAAACAGTCAATTATTAGTTTTATAGTGCTACACATCCTTCAAGTCGACAAGAAAAACATAAACAGAAAATAAAATGTTTTTTTAAAAACATTATTTATAATCTTATATTTCCCCTTACCGTGAATTTCCTTATAAGCAAATCTAAAGTTGGAAGAAGGCGCATGATGATGATGATGATGATGGTGCTGCTGCGTTGCTGCAGCAGCTTGTGCAGCGAGAAGTTTGGGACTAGGAAGAAGATTTTTATGATGTGGTGAGTGAAGCAACGTTGAATTTTTTCCGGTGAATTTGTTTGGATCGAGAATATTTTCAACGGAAAAGGAAAGTTTTCTGCCGGTCCCACCGTTAGTTGTGGGAGGCTCTGCGGTTAATCTAGCACTTGATGCTAAAGGAGGACTAACCCCAATTATTCCAATGCCAATGTTACCACTTAATATTCCATTGCTATTATTGTTGTTACTACTACTATGATTATTGTTGCTTCCGCTACTATTTATACTACTAATACTGCTATTGCTGCTGCTACTACTACTGCTGCTTCTGCTGTTATTATTATTAATATTATTATTATTGGCACTATTTCCATCTACGAGAAGTCCACCACTACCACAATTTATGCTCAAGGATCCACCAACATGTTTTGTTACAAGATTTCTTGTTGCACTTTCATTGTTGTTGTTGTTATTATTACTACCATTAAAAGACGGCATAGTTGCTCCTGTCGTGGATGGTGCGTCTTGCCCCAAATGTTGTGAATGATGGTGATGATTTGTACTGCCACCACTGTTGTTATTGTTGCTCAAATCTACTGGCTTACTGATTTCTGAGGATGGGGAATACTCCATGAGCTCATCTGATGCAACTACCGTCACCATGTTACTATGACATGCAAGAAGCGTCTTATCACTACAACAGGAAACACTGCTACTGCCTTTACTTCCCACACTTGCACCTGAAACTTTACTTTTATTACTGCCACTACCGCTTCCACTATGTTTATTATGATGTTGGTGGTGTTGGCGGTTATTTTTTTCAGGGTCCGTCATTGAATGACTAGGTTTTGTAGACCCATCGTCCATATTTTTATTCAGCCAACCTAGAATAATTTTGACAAAACGACTAGTTACAACTTCCAGGAATTTTTTTTCCCAATTATAACTTTCACTATTTCTCGGTATTACATTCACATTTATACGGTCCGATTATTTTTTTAAAGGTGTCAATCATGAAATTCTAAATTGACTGCCCACATTGTTTTTTCCATAATTTGATAAAATCAATAAAAACTACGGCAATTCACACTATCAGCATTGATGAAACTGAGCTGCCTTGTGTTGCCAATCACCAACTTGACATATTTTGACAGAATGACATCCAGGTGCTGGAATACACGTTGCTCTTATAAACCCTGTAGTGTCGTTATCTTCCCCATCTTTGCGTATTGCTACCTGTCTGCATTCTTAGAAATCAAGTTTCTGAGGCCCCCATACGAGTAACACGAACAATGTGCGCACTATGATAACAATGACTACGTATCAACGTAGTTACTAGAAAGGAGGATAATAACGAAGAGGAGAATAATTTTCACCAGATATTGTTGTCAGCTAAGCGCGTTTCATACTGCTGACTTTTACACGCTTGATATTCCATGTATCTTGAGTGATCACCCACCACCGTCACCACCATCACAGCAACTACTGCTTCTCGTGGCACATCATACTAAAGCATGCCGATGTTTACGAGACGACGATGCTTACGGTTAGCTTGCTGCTGAGGTTTAGGTTGCTGTTTTTTGTATTTTTGTGGGTCGTGACTTGCTCAACAAAGACGGGAACTACACGCTATTATTATATACCTACCAGTTTGACTGCATTACAATGCTGAGAAATGATGATCCTGAGAACGGTTTTTACTCTTTCCTATTATTTTTCAGGCGGAATTTTACTGAATAGTAGAGATGACGATGATGTACATAGTGCAGGAAAAAAAATAATAAAGTGGCGTTGTTACCACGCTCTGTAATACCATCACAAACGCCACCACTTATTATTCTGCTGTTACTAGTGTGATGTGGTATACATCCAGACTTCAGTCTTTTTTGTGTTTTTGTAATACCATTTTGACTGCTATTTCTTCAGAGTTTGTTTAAACGTGAAGGAAAGAGAGAGAGAGAGAGAGAAGTAAAAAGTAAATTGGAGGATGATGATGGTATTGCTGCGCCAACAACAAGATTATGTTCCCAAAGTTGGCGTGTAATAGCTGCAGCAACACACACACTTAGTCTGAAAGCGAGAGAGAGAGACCGTAATTTTTCCACTTTCTTTCATGATGATGACTCGCTCGACTCTCTACTTTTTTGTTCCCATTGATGATCGTGCCGGATAGGAGGAGATTGTTGATACGCTCTCCGCCAACCCAACACAGCCTTGACAAGCTCGACCAGCCTGCCATGCGTTCCATCCCTTCATCTCGTAATGTTGGCTCGGGGCCGACCCTAAGCTGTTCTCCTGCTACTGTAATGCACTCATATCAAAGAATGGAGATACACACACATACGTATTATATAATATGCACTCACACAATTTAACTCGGGAATATATGCCACGCTACGTGAAGAGGAGAATAATGTACTTATCCTTATAGCTCTCCTTCCCTTTTGGATGCGAAGATGCGAAGGAAAATGATGATGATGACGATGAGGAGGATGAAGATTGTGTAATAATAATAACAACAAGAACAAAAACGAAAACAAGAATAGAGTTGCTGTGCTGCTACTTCTTTGATGTTATTGTTGTGGTGGTGGTGGTAATCGAGGTAGTAAGTAAGTAATCGAGATATATTGTTTTTGTTATGCTGAGGAGACGACTACATTACAAGGTGTAACTGGCAAAAAGGCTGCTTTTAGATGGGACGGAAGAAAGGCAGTGAAGAAAATATCGTCGCAACAGCAAGCGGCTCACACATATATTTCCGTTTTCAGCAGTTCTCTCCTTTTCTATCTTCATATTCCCCCATGAGAATGATCATCACGACGGTGATGGTGATGTGTGGAGTGGAAGCTATCCAATTACGGATATCCATCCACTCGCTTAATGGGACTCCTCGGGCTTCACTTCCACTACTTCATCTGCAGCAACCAACCAGCAATCCCTCTCACCTGGATAGCAATATAATGAGCCGTGTAATAACAACAGAAAGTGTAAGAGTGCATGGTTGCGTACAACATGTATGTTTAAACTTAAACACAATGGAGTGCTATGTAACTTGAATTCCTACCGTAAATACCCTGGCAAACATTTTTTAAGCATCATCGGAATATTACTCAACTTTTATTATTCTCCCTGAAACTTAAAATCGTTAGCTCAAAATAACCATATAGTACGTAGAAAACCATTATTTATGTATTTAAATTTGTATTTATTTTCTTTTTGCCTTTTTTGTGTTCTGTTGGTTCAATGGTAAGCATTCCGGAGCATCGTAGTGATTAATTTTTTGTCATCTACGAAAAATCCAGTATTTTATTTTCATGTTTGTTTTTTCCTTAGCCCAAAGGATTTCCCAAAAACTCACTGAACTTTCCAGTTATTATTCTTCTGAACGAAATTCTTTGAAAACCAAGAGTTCATAGAGCAAATTCCATATTTCTTGCTGCTAAAATTTTTTTCTCAACCTTATCACCTTATTCTAGCTTCTCACTCTTTTTATTATTTACTAGTCTGTCAGAAGCTCAGAATTCAGAAATACGATCATTAAGTTTTTCAGTATAAAACATTATTATATTATTACACATTATTTTTCCTTCAGTCTAGCTGTTTATGCATAGGTATTTC
>JAQFYG010002213.1:0-15562 GCA_034694325.1 Entomobrya corticalis
TATTCTATTAATTTCTAATTATATATGTTTTAAGTGGTAAGTTTAAAGTTAAATAATTTTTAGAAATGTGTTGAAAAATCAGTTTTAATGTAGTAACCATTTGCTTGAGATTTCTCACGCAAGTTCTTATAGTAGTACTGTGATTTTTTTACTGAACATTGCATAGCAATAAGTAATTTATGAATCGCCTTTTGACATTTTTTTTTAACATTACGACTTTGTTTGCAATTGCATACGTAACATTATTATGACATAATTGATTTATATTGGAATTATAACTCCAAAAAAATCATTGTACTTTCGTAATAAAATTTCAGCCAGACACAATATAAAATTTCAATTATTTATTGCACGTGAAAAAGAATACACATGAGTCAGTTGGAGTGAGTAGACAGTAGTCACTAGACACGTGCACTACAACATGGAATTATGTTACAGTGTGACAATAATAATATGTTATAGTAGTACCTCGTCCCCACAACTGCTATTACAAATGAAATTCATATGTGAAAGAAAGATTGGGTTACAATTATGTGCCATATGTAATTGCTCCCATTTACTATTATCCCAACGCAAAAATGAGTGTTAAAAATCACGATAGCTTTTTTTCGACATGCGTTCAAAACGTGGCCAGTAGCAGTAAGCGTTTCAACCTACTCATTCACTTGATCTGTCTATAATAATACCTACCATTTCAATTTTTATTGAAATTGACAAATCAAAAAATTTCATTCCTGAAGAAGAAGTACACGGGAGTAGTAAACTTATGTATAATCTCCATGCGTAATGTGTTTCGTTATTCAACCACTCCGCCTTTTCTTAAGAACATGCATGGTCGACCACGAGGATTACATTGACACGTCGACATCGGCAACGTTGTAATTTTGTAATCCATTATAAAACGGTGGATGCATTCCAAACTAATTTAGTTCTCGTTTGGCATTGCAGTACTCAGGATATAGGACGAGTAGCCCTGGGCTCATTCTTCGAGAATACAAGTCTCCGTATGGAGACGATATTACTCGGATTTACACTTACAGTTATCTAACAGCAGAACCTACTCATGGCTACTTAAAGAAGCCTATCGATCCTTATGATAAACCACCAACTTCACCTCACTTTCACCGGCCTCCTAGTACGTGATGTGATATTATCATCATATTTTATGAAAACGAATGTCCACTGTCAGGTTAAACTGGCAAATAAATTTTGTAAGTATAGCGGCTTTCATTAATTGATATACAAAAATATTCACAATGCGATTCAGGTAACTGTTCGAGAACCAAACTCCAGCTGTCAAAACAGGGCTCCAAAAGTGGCATGAAAGCTATGGTAGAAAATCTTGTTTGTGAAACACCACGTCCGCGATCCCCGCACATGAACAATGAAGAACCTATTGAATTAGCACATTTTCCCGGTGCAAAACCACCAAAGCCGGATGAGAAGCCTAAAATAGAACGAGATGACTTTCCTGCTCCACCTTATCCATACACTGACCCCGGTAATTTCTTCACTTTTAGTCTGGGTATTCAACATGATAATGTTGACAGAATAGTTCATTATTTGGACCTGTATTTTTGCAAAATACTTTAGAACGTCGCAAGAGATGGTCTGATTCATGGAAAGGAGTATCTGCATCTGAGGATGAAGATGAGGCCGATTCTGTCTTCAAACCGGAAGATGATCCAAAATTAAAAGTACGCGTTGAGCATTTTTCACTAAAAATCAGAGATGTTTTCTGATGATTTGCTAGAAACAATTCATTTAATTCATTTTTGCGTTATAATTTTGTAGAAAGAAGAGGAAGAACTAAGTAAAATAGCTACGGGGATAGGAAAGGTATTTTTGCAAAATGTGAAAGAACGTGAAAAACTCAGAGCTTGGAAGATGTCTCATTTGGACCCACGCAATGCCTCTCGCACACCATCTGCGGCAAAGGAGCCGGCGTTAAAATTGCGTTATGACTCTCCACATAATGCATGTAAGTTTATCGATCAAAACTCTGAACAGACATGCATCACTTGCTACCAATGCAAAGAAACAAGAAACGTGGCACCCAATAATGATAGTAATTTGTGTATGTATTTAATTTTACAGCACCATCAAGAAATTTAGACCACCCTAGACCATGGGAGGAAGATGAGATTGATCGTTGTTCCAGCTACAGATCCTCTGTTGGTCGATCGGTTGGTACCATTCCAGCATACAATGGTATGTCGTCCTTTGAAATTACTGATGAATAATAGTAATAGCATTTTAAAATTTTGGGGAATTCGGTAAACGGGGTCTTTTTCATTCTGATTTTCTACATATCACCTTGATAAACTCTCGATTTGCTTAAAAGTCACTTTTGCATGCTTTCATGAAAACAAAGTTTAATAATTGCATGATCTTGAAGTATAAGCAGTTCAATATTTCCACTTTACACAGTTTCTCCCCTTTCATTTCTTCCTTTTGCTTAAAAAAGACTTCGAACACTGATAAGAAACACTTCCTTTCTTCACTTTTCTTTACTAACCTTTGAGTTTGCATGTGTAACTAATATGTATAAAACAGTGGTCTCATCTCTGCGAACAGCGCCTAAACCTGGCTATGGATTGAAATCCGCCACATTACCTGCAGCTGGTCGAAACGGTGGTCCAGCTGGAATGATTGTAAGTTTGATTTTTTGTTGCGTTTTAAGTTTTGATGCTTTATTTTTTAAACCAATTTCTATCGTCATTTATGACTGCTACAATTCACAAGAATTAATTTCAAATTATTTCACTCTAATCAATCGTGCAATATTTTTATCTCACAATTATTATGGTTTTCAAAAAACTATTGATTCACAATTTTTAAAATTCCATTTTGATTTGTCATTAGAGAACAAATTTTGTTGCTGTGTACGTAAAAATATCGGTCACCTTGTCACCCCCACTACTTACTCCCACTATCAATGCTTATTACAGTATCTACCAGCATTTCGTTGTTCCTTTAACTTGAAAGTCGTGCTCATCACATCACGAATCGATTTAATTGCTGGCTATTTGCTATTTTGAATAAAAATGTTTTGAAAAATCTTATTGTGAACCTTGTCGTTTTGAAGCTTCTTAATCTAATGCATTATTCCTTTCGTTCGCTGGATTATTTGACATGCTTATTCTATTCAATATTGTATTCGATGTATGCCATGACTATAAACTTTTAATTGTATTTGTATTAATTAATTAGTAATTGTTATAAACAATGTATATTCATATACGTATTCAAACAATAGTAGTTAAAACACATACATAATTTATATAAAACGCATGCCTGTAGAAATTCAACTTTATAACAGTAATGGTCCTTAAAAACGAAATGCAGGTCAAAAGGTCGCTTTGATCAGCAGCATATTTTTACACTTGCAAAAATAGTATAAATAGCATTCAAAAGTATACTTTAAGTAAGTAATTGTTTCAGTTGGTTTGTAGTTATCCTGTAAGAGTTTTGTGGAATTTCTGCTTGGGTATATTCGCTTAATCGTAAAAAAAATAAATGTATTATTCAAGATTAGATTTAATTTCTGTAGTAGTAATATTGCCCTGTCGAGTGAACTTTTCCATTTTAACTATCAGAAGGAAACCTCCAAATTAATTTTCAATTGCCAATTATAATTGGGTGGGAAGTAACGCTGGGTTATGTATGGGGAATAATATGTGTAATATATACTATTTGATCAGTACTCATGGGAGTATGACATCTTAAAGTAGCTGGTGAAAATTGTTTCTTTGTTATTTTGCTATAACCTATCGTAAAACTAGTGGTAAGTTCGCTGAGGCAAGCACCGAAACCAGGCTACACTTTGGCTCCAAGATCTCACACCTTCAGCAGTGTTGGTGGTGCTTCAAGCCAAGCTGCTTTGACCGTAAGATATCCCTTTCAACTTTTTGATAACTAAATAATTTAGAATTAACTGGAGGAGTTAAGTTCGTAGAAATGATTCACTGTATTCACTGTACATACTAGAGATGAAATGAACGCTACTTGCCAATTGCTGTAATATTTCTATTTTGTAAAAGATTTCTGAATCTTCTAAACTGTTATATGGTTGCTTGGACAGTATCCCAAAAGTACGAATACAGCACATTTGCAATTTGTTATTATAAATTTAGACAGCGTAAAAGCTTTGACTGGGAATGCGAATGGGATTAATTTTTAATGGTAAAGCTGTATTAGTAGGCCAAACTTTTAAAAGCTTGAATGGGAGCCATTATATATACGCGGGTGCATTCTTTCTATATATTTCGGCGTTTGGATTCCAACAAGAAAATAATCATTTCAACTAATATCTTATCAAGTAGTAAATATATCCCCTTCTACCCACTACGGTACGGTTGAATTTTTCTTACCTTTGTCACCATGTCCATTTAGTTAGTCCTTAAAGTGATGTTTCAGCAATAGGATTGTCCATTCAGGTTTAGTATAGATAGAGGTAATAATAGGCTCATAAGCACAGTAGTTTCCAAAGACGACATTTTAAATAAAACAGTTAGTATATATTAAATACGATAGGCGAATCACAAACAAGCAGTAAAATTAGAGTGAAATAAACATTTTAGTAGCACCTAAAAGTATATTTAAAGTAATGAACAGCAATTACATAGTACTTATATCATATTCTGCAAATTATGCTTCAACATATTTCATCTCTGTTCTATCAGGCGGATTATCCGTTTGGAGCAATGGGGGAAAAGACACACAGTACAGAATTTAGTAGCGCTCGGTCTGACAGTAAGACATAAAAATCTTTTCATTGTTCACAAGCAAAGAACATGCTGTATTTATACCCAACATTAAATAATATTACGTGTAACTCTTCGTTTCAGTCTCCACTGGATCAATCACAGAAGCTGATAGACGAGCTTTGGTAAGATAACAGATTTCTAACTTCAGTTTATTAATGAGCATTACACGACTTATAAGTTTTCATAAAACTTTTGCTATATAGGGCGCCGACATTAGAAGTTCTACAACATACACCGGAGGCTTCCGTTATCCTTCAGCAAGTCCACATTTACGACGTTCTTTACCAAATATGACACCAGTTATGTCCACTGAGCCACTCAAAGTGTACCCTTACCATTTATTAATGACCTCTAACTATCGCTTACCAGCAGATGTGGACCGTAATAATTTAGAGGTTTGAAAGAATTTCATAATAAATTCTGCATTAAATTCCGAAAATGCATGGAAACCTTATTCAAAGTTATCTTACTTTCTTTTCACAGAGACACCTTAGTGATGCCGAATTTGATGCGATTTTCCACATGAGCAGAGTAGAATTCTATCGACTGCCTGGATGGAGAAGGAATGACATGAAAAGACGAGCAAGGCTTTTCTAACGACTCACTACTAGGAGATACTCGTAAACTTTAAGACCCGCTTTACTTACATGTAGAGTTATCTAGTCTCTTTCTTTCTCTCTGAGCAAAATATACCTATTAGGTCAGCATGTTTACTTGTTTCTAAAAAAACATTGGTCAATAATGAATCGAAAAAACTACTATGATGTAATTGTTTGGTAGAGTTATGTAGGTATAGGTGTGTACAACTGTTAGGGCTTAACTTTACCGTTAACAGTCGGGGCTGCAAATTTCATTGATCACATTAATTGATATAAAAGGTACATTTTAGTTATAAAGCGCTGCAAACTACACAGAAATTAAGACGTAGATAAGTAATTAGACATTGTATAAATTACTTACAACGATAATTGCTTCTCACTCAAGTTTTGATAACAGCTATAATCACAGCATACTTTCCAGGCAAACGTTGTTGCAAAATCAGCTTTGGAATACAAAATTAAACGATTGGTTTGTTTTTACCTGTATCCATTTACCTAATTTATTTAGACATTTCCTGGTTATTTCTGCAGTAAATCAGTCCGACTAATAAAGTGTGTAAGAGTTAAGCTTAAGTTCCTATTGTGTATTTTCAAATTTATAAAACACCATTGTTTCCTTTGTTAAAAAGTGTTTAGGTTTATTCATTGTTAAATGTACTACCTATACACTATGAAAAATCTTATTAAGTGATCGTTTATGATTACACTATTATGTTATGACATATTTAGTTTTTATCATTGATAAGTTTTAAATATATTATTACATTATTTTTGGTTTAGTTTATATTATTATTTCTAGTACTCATCGATTGTTTTGCTTCCACAGGAACAAACAAATAAATCCGAAAGAATGCTATTTAACAGGTGGCAGCGGTAATCGATTCATTTGATGAATTGTTCGCTGTTCCATCTTTATGTACATAGGCTCTTTGTGCCACCCTAGATTTGTTAGTACATTAACGTTAAGTGTTGTATCATAAGAATAGTTTTATTGACTTTTAATAGGTTTTTCTATTTACAATTACACACAAGCTTTAGTTGTACCCAAGTATCTATAAATGTTTTTAACAAATTGATAATACATATGGTAAAATCTTCTATCTTCGCCATGAAACTTTTAATAGAAATCTTTGCTACAGTCGTTTCCAAAAACGCATTGATAAGTATGCTTACACATTGACAGTCAAGATGTTAAATGCATCGCAGATTTGATACCAAAATTCATTACAAGATCCAACTTGAATCAAATTAAGTAAACATAGGCAGCAATACATCTAAGAAAAATCAATACTGTTAGGAACTAAGGAACTAAAGGGCCTCTAGTTTTAACTTCAATTTAAGAATTTGTTTTAAGCTAATGTCCAATGAAAGGATTTACAGGACTTTTTAAACAGATTTACAAGAAAATCAAATAACTTGTTTTTGCAGTACATACATATTTCTAAGTTATACCAATTGTTGCATGCATCTTCCATTATCCCCGTACTTCCAAAAATAACTCCACGTGAAAGATGGCATTAACTAATAGAAACGATCATCAAATTTTTATATTGAACAGAAGGCAGCTACAATTCCTTCCAAAAGTTCCTATCAATAATAAAAACGCTATCCGGCTGTTTTGCAATTTGTGGCAGTTACAGGCACCGAGTGTCGAGTTCATTAAACTAGTTAGTCTAACTGTAAGTTTCTGAATTACTGTACATTTGTCTTTAACCCCTGTATGTGTAAGGTAAAATTGATTTTATTTTTGAATAAACTCCTTATATGGTAGCACTAACCTCTGTAGTCATCATTAACCCAGTCAATTTTTAAAAAGTATTTGAGATATAGTCATTTAATTTACCTAGGAATTTCTTTACCCAAAATAATGGATGAAATAGTACCACATTTGTATTTTCTTTCCATTAATGTTACCGACAGCTACTTTCTTTAATATAAAATCAGCCTACTGTAAACAAAAAAACAACTCTGAACGTATCTACGCCTAGAATTCAACGTTGAAAACTGTTTTAGGTATTTTAACATTTTACATTAAGCTCTGCTGTAACAATTAGCTATGTTAACGATGTAACTCGTTTCATTAATTTTTATAGTTAAAAAATAATTAGAATAATACTTGATCGTTATTGTTAGCGTAGGTTGTAGAAGCTCATTTAAAAGTTTCCTTAGTTTTTAGACGTTACTCATTAAGATCGTATTAAACATGTGGTAGCTACGTTGTAACGTATCCACTAGGCGAAGACAGCATAATTTGTCATGTAAATATAATAGCTGGTACAGCTATTAACAATAAATAAATAGGTAATAAATATAGTTATACAATTATTGACTTTAATTAGGAGAGACTGAAGAATACAATCTTTATTTGGTTTGTAATGATAATGCATGTGTGGGATTTGCTTTCATTATTTAGTATTTCACTCCTCAGAACAATTACTGTTAGTTTTAATTTAAATGATAAATATTTCTTCTAAAGATAACAGTTTTAAATTAAAGTGATTTAACGACTTCGTATCTTCATAAATAGGCAATACTGTAACTATAAAGATAAGATTTAGGAAACAAAAATTCAAACTACTCTAGTTAAATTGCTAGGATACGCTGACCAGTCTAAAATTTCACATGAAAAGCCTTGTTGTGTACACTAATGGTAATATTGGTAATGTCTTTGCAAAAAAATTTGGTACCGTGAAGTGTCAGCTCCCGGATGGGTAAATGCGTAAATGCAGTACTACCGGCCATGATTGCTACCAGTACGTATGTTTGAAGTTAGAATTTGAAAGCATCTATTAACTGGTAACAATAAGTGATTGTTTGTAACTAGGTGTTTTATAATTTTTTCACTGGTCATCAGTAATAGGGTTACTTTATAATTTATTTAAACCATTATATGCTACCAAAATGCTATGAATACAATATTTAAAAAGTTAAGTAACATTTAAGCTATAAACTTTTAAATAGTAAAAATTGTATCTAAATATCTTTGAGTGACCGTTTACATTTAGCATTATAATTCAATTTTAAAGAAGGTACATTGTTATTGTTGCAAGCAACACTATTAATACTGGTAATGGTAATGTTTTGCGGGAGCTGCCAAAAAAAAACTTTTATACATTTAAATTCCATAGGAGCTGGTAAATGGAAATGTCGACTGCTGGATATGGAATAGACGACTAACATACATACATATATACTTACTGTTAGACAAATACTGAGTTGACTTTTGCCTTAAATTTACCAATAAAAATTAAATATTCTCAAAATAATACACGAGTAGTTACCTGAAGAAGGTGTTGATAGTATCTGCTACTTTACGGGAAATAAATTGGGGATATGAGTTTTTGTTTAATTTAAATGAATAAAGACAAAAAAATACAATTTCTACTATTGACTACAAGGAACATATACATTAAGAGATTTAAAAATTACGACTATCTCTGTCAATTCTATAAAATGTAAGTTTTGCTGCGATTTATGACATTTGTCAAACAATGTGAATCAATATCATGATTAATTGAATAAAAATTTGCTGCTGCTATGAGAATAATAATAATAAAATTGCTAAATCGTATTATATTTTCTGTTGATTTTTATTGCACATATGAACGAACATATGCCATAAAGGGTTAGAATGCTGAGGGTCATGCATACCGGTCCAATGATTTTGGCAATTAATGCCAATCCAGCTGCAGACAGAAACCCTTAAAAATCATATGAATAATATACCCCACGTGCCGAACGCCACAATCTTAAAATCGAGAGAATGACGATTTCTTGACTGTGTTTAACTTCCAATGCAATGATATTGCCATTATTAAGTAGGATCAGTTCCCCAAACAAGACTGCAAAATTTCTTTGAAAAGGTAATGTATTTCATTTTCCAATAACGACCTATATTGACCCCACTTAAAGCAACGAGTGCGTATATTAACCTGGCAAATTGTTTCGTTCCAAAAGTTAAGTCCAAGAAAGTGCAGCTGTATATTGTCGTCAATTGCGGTTGAATCATGGAAATTCTTGAAGGCATGTGGTCAAGTAGTGTACTAGAACTTCTGGAAATGAAAACATATCAGTTTTTTAAATAGCAATACAATAGGAAAATGATACAAAGAGCTTTCCGACCCCCTGTAGACGCTACGCATGTCAGTACCAAAATACAAGTGATTTTTGCAACTTTATATGCATGGGAATTACATTGGTCGCTGTGCGGAAACCACAAAAAGTGTATTATCCTATCATTTATCACGCGTCAATTTTTATACACGGAATTACAAATTATTTCTAAATTTAACTAACGTCAGTTGAATGTGGTAAATATGTGGCGTGCATATATCATACAGGCCAGTTAAATAAAACTATTTTAATATAAATGTATCGTATACAAATAACTGTACTCTATCCGATGTCCTTGACAGCTCCATGACCAGCCGCGAGCATCCAGTTTTTTACTCAAACATCACAATTAGCAATTTTTAATTTATTAATTAGTCGGAATTTGAGTAGAAATAGTTAAAACTTAAACTATTCAACGAGATTGATCCTGCCAGCGGATAGTATAACACGTTGTAGCCATGCATTTCACGATATTCAGAATTTTTACTTTCCTCCTAGTCATTAATAGCATTGATTCCATCATCCGTAATGATATAACTAATCGGTGCCTCCACATAGGATTGATAGGACGGAAGGACAGAGATAGACTATATACGACCACATGTACCTGGAACAGTTTGGAGGGCACGTAAGTAAATTATAAGCGTTAATACTAATTATATGCGTTTAATTATTTATGTAATATGCTTCATTTAATGTGCTGACAATTAATAGACGAAGCCACCCAGACGAATGGCTTGAGATCGTATCTTCGGACGAGTATGCAAAGGACTATACTACAGAGGACAGGCGGATATATTATATTCGTAAAATCGCAAATGCATCAAATGTATGCCTGGCAACGATAAACGATGAGCCTGACGTTTCAAATCGCTGTTCTACTCCTGACGCTTCATTTGCATTAGACATTGTTTACCAAAAGAATTTCAAAGGATTGTTGACAAGCTACTCATCTTTTAAAATTCGCAATAATTTGGGGAAATGCTTAACTGTATGGCCTGGTCATTCAGATCTGCAATTTAAAGACTGCTCTCCACGCCAAGGACTATTCCAAGTTTGGTCTGTCTGTAGTCACAATAGAGTATGTGATGTGGATTTGACGTGGACACCGCGGCATATAGTATTCCCCAAGAACGATACTGACATTTCAGACAACGTTGACAAGCCTACTGCAAACACCAGCTCAACTGACTTCAAAAAGATAAATGCCAAGGAAACGGAAGTAAAGGCGGCAGCGTCTAGAAGCACAAATGTGAATGAAGTTTTATATACTGTTCAGAATGCAGCCAAGATATATGAAAGCAGTGAACAATTTTTAGTAAATGGTATCGCGGCATTTTACACATCTGAAAGTTTAGCTGAAGCTCATTTGCTTCTTGTGAAAATATGCGCTCAAGACAATCTAACATGTAGTCTGTGCAAACAATGCGGAAGTGATCAAAAGTCTCCCAATAACACTGTAGCTTGGTTAATGAAATGGAATGAAGAATGCAATAATGATCCATCTTCTTCAAGGGCTTTTCTGTCTAGGGACGCGTTTCAGGTGCCCCATCATTTGCTTCCATCACACGATTCATCGCATTTGAAAGTAATGCCTCTCACAGAAAAGTATAAACTAATCATCCCTAATTTAAGAAAGTATCTAAACGAGATGGAAGGTAAATTACGCGAGCATGAGCCAAATGTTACTGGAACAAATCCGTTAGAAACAGCAGATGCTCTGAACTTTGGCATCGATTCCGAAAAAGAAAACAGGCCTGATGTAAATGGAGAAGATGAAAAACCTAATACAACAAAAGTAGCTGACAATACACACGGTGAGAACAAAAGCCAGCACGGTACAGCGATAAATACTTCTTCACAACTTAGCACCGAAATGAATAATACAACGCAGGATTATGAGTCCCTTATCGACATCAGATTTTTTAATGGATAATGTTGAGTTTCCTACCTAACTACCTAGTTATATTGTTTTAGAAAACTTCATAAAATGTTATGCTGTACTATATTGATGATTTCAATTGGATAGGTGTTTGTTTATATTTGCATGAAAGTAAAGTAAAAGAATGAAAATGTACTAATTGTTTTGTGTATGTACGTGGATAAACCCTACGAATAGTTATTAAATATACATAACAGATGGTTTATCTACTTGCTATACGTGAGAAACCACTATAAAACATTATAAGTTATTGTTTTTAGATATTTTATTTTAAAGAAACAGATACAAACATAACATACATTTCATGATTTTGAGTACTTAAAGGAACTGAATGACTTGCCAGGAGATGAACATACCCTAGCGTAGCAATTATTACAATCATACTTCTTGTGGATGTTTCTGATATGATTATAATATCTTGAAGAATGAGCGAATCTTTGAGAACAAACCGGACATTGAAATGGCTTCTGACGAGTGTGGGTATTCAAATGGTTTTGTATCTCATTGCGAGTTAAAAATCGCTTCTCACAATAAGGACAAACTTGCTTCTTTTCGTTGTGTCTCAACGAATGGAGTTTAAGTTGCCTTTTGGTGATATATTTTCGGCTGCATTGTTTGCATTCATATTTCAACTTGTTAAAATTTAGTTCATATTTTTGTTTTGTCGATCTATATTCAACCAAGCCTTCACAATTTCTGCACTTGTAGCGTAATGCCCCATCTTCTGGATCCGTTTGATGAATACCTACCACAATCCATTCGCTTTCTATAATTTTGAAACATACAATTAGATAAATATCCGTTATTAAAATAAGTTATTTCAACCAATTTAATCAACCCTGAATCTGAATCGGATACCTGGTGGGGGTTGAAATCCAGCAGGTCGGATGGAGGAGACGGATCCAATGCAGGCTTGAATTTGAGCATAATTGATCCACCAAGGAAAGCAAGACCAGGTATCTTCTATATTAAAACCAACGATATTATATTATAGTTAATTAACTAACTCAACAGATAATGAAAATGTAATATTTAATAACAAAGTCATAAAGAAAAATATGTACTAGGACAGAGAGTTAATGAAAAGCTGCATGAAAAAGATCCTATTAGGCCTCATGTAGGTGGGGCAACATGATACTTCTTTAGCAGGAATAGTCATGTACCACTATTTGTCGCTCACTTCGTCTCGTTAATTTCTATTTAACGTCACACTTTCTCCCTTAATAATTAGATAGTAGAAAATATACTATAATATCTTACTCATTACTAAACAGCATGGGTGAAAGCAACAATATCGCAGACTCCTTTTCATTGGAACTTGACACTGTTGTGGAGCTTCAATAATTTGAACTTCTTCGTCTTCAATGGTTGTCGTAGTGATTTCGGGGACCCATATTTCACTAAAATCCAAATTATCATAATCTTGTTGCTCTTTATCGGCATTGTCGTCAGCTCCATTGGAAGGGTTGCAGAGAAAAAATGACGAACCTTCTCTTTCACAATTTTGTAAAGAATTACCACAAACAACCGATGATGATGATGTTGGCTCAGGCTCACTACGATGCTCAGCAGGAGATGCATCATGTGCGTCAGCTTTGCTACTTTCTTCTTCAACACATTTGATGTCCATTTTGCTAGCCCATTGAATACAGCTTACTCGCACCGGAATATCCGCTTCTTCTTCATCATTAGAGTCTTTTCTTTCTTGTAGTTGTAACTGAGTGGATTCCACTGGAGTGATGTCATCACTGGCCAACCCTTCTTTATGGGGAGAAGTATGAGCTTCCTTCTGGGAACCGCCATCTGCTTCGAATTCAACCACGATGTCGTTGTGATTGCATATATCTGTTTCCGCTGTTGTTTCTTCTGGAGCCGGTTCATTTGTATTCGTACAGATTGGTTCTTCAACGTTTTTTAGATTATTATTTGTAGTAGCGTCTATGGGCGAGCTTGCAACAGCCTCATTGCAAGTTTCTTTGTTTTCACATTCTTCCTGTTTTTCTTCCGAGAGCAATGGTTTTTGAGTAGCGGGCTCAGACTCGGATAACAATAAGCTATTTGGCCCATGCATGTCGTTATCACCACTGTTGCTGATGCTAGCAATAGCCATTTCAGATGCAGACTGCTTTCCAGAGTGCAAAATGATCTGCATGGATTGCCTGCCTGCTGCTTCAGATGACGATGGCTCAGGAGAATAGGTGAGCGTAATAAGCTCGCATGCGTACTTAATAACTTCATTGCCATTTTTCATGATATTTTCACATCCTCCTCCACCTCCAACGGAAGAAGTTTCTACCTCAACCTCTATGAAAAAGTATAAAACGGCAATAAAAAAATATCAAATCAGTCAAAACAGTGATTCGATGCTTTTTAAAGTAACGTGTTCATAAAATATTCACCGGCATGCTACTGACCTTCTGCAACGTGTGAGGGATTGTCTGCCCCAAGAAAAAATGGTATTTCCTCATCCATAGTAAACGCTTCAGCATGAATCACATTTTCTTCAGCAATGTCCATGTCTGTAGACAGTCAACATTGAAAACAATAGAAAATAAAAATGAAAAAATAGGTAGGTCATCGTCATCCATCATAGGCTACTTTGTTACCATGAAATATGTATACAATATTGGTATTGGATGCTTCACTTGTAAATTGTGACCTCTATTATTAGGTATTTAATCGTTCTAGAATTTTATTACGAAAAAATATTCCATCTCAATGCAGTAAAAGTGTAACTATCTGTAGTTTAGAAAATTGTAAGTAGTTTAGTACTTACGTAAAGTGGATCCATTTGTTATGGTGTTTTCTGAAGTATTTGAACAGTGATCATCTGATGAAATATTGTCAGTCTCCATTTATTTATTTCACAATTTTCTATCTGTATTTTTTATTTTGGAAACCTGCGACTATAGTGGCACGAAAAGACTCAGGAATGAATTATTTAATGATAGACCTACAATATTTAACTGTGCTGTAAATATTTTAAGAACTTTATTCTCTGGTGTTCGTTCGTTCAGAATAGACAATAATGGTCGTTTACCAGGTCAGAACTCTAAACAGCTTGTTAACAACTACCCATCACTAATGACAAAAGTCCAATTGGAAGTATAATATGTAAAGTAACTCATCGTTATCGAGAGGAAGATCAAAGTCAGGTATGCAGAGGATAAGTTGATTTCTAAAGCTTACATTATATGCATATTTTAAGACAGTTTGTGTACGATTAACATTATACTCAACTAAATAAACGAATAGTAGGACAATTAAACCGAGAAGGGTGCACCATCAACTGTAAACACCATGGCCCATAGTAATGTATTCAAATCTAGTCCTCAAAAACTATTGCATAAATAATTGTGAAGATTAAAGTAGTCGTCTTAACATTAAAGGTAGGTTAATGCTTCTTTTTTTGTTTAAGAACATTACATCGATACTTTAGCTAGATATTAGGGAATGCATAGACTCCCAGTCTAGAAGCTTTTCAAGATGCAAATCAGTTATTATATATACAGGGTTCATATTAAAGAAAAATATATCAGTAACAGGAAAATACTGCTATGACATATGAGGTTAGTAGTCTAGTAATCGTACCATCATGAATAAGTTTCACAAGTGATAATAGTTATGCTCAAAATTACAAAGTCCAGAATATTCATCAACAAATCAAATTAACAAAGACAGTTTTAATATGGACACTAAAAACATGGATAATATGTATTAGTAAGTATTATATTGTAAGAACAAAGCATAAAATATTTTACTATTGTTCTTATAATAGTTATAGTTATAAAGTCGAGTTATATATGAGGGCTTAAGGATCTATTGTAAAACATACAGAATCAAATTTAAAAAGTTTAAAGACATCGAAGAAACATTAAAACAATTACATACTTCACATCTACTATCCACCAACTACCAATACTATTGGTTGAATACATCAAAACAAAGAAAAAAGTGAAATAAAGGACATAAAATTTTGGCTATTAAAATGAACAACAAAGATTACTTTGTATCGTCAACAACAAAAATATCGATTTTGAAATCCAGTTATTAACCTATACTGCTATTTCTCGTTACTCTGCCTAATAATATTTACAAATTTTACAGACCCTAGAGCCCTAACTTAACTAAAACAGTTC
>JAQFYG010002214.1:0-15562 GCA_034694325.1 Entomobrya corticalis
TTTATCAAATACAGGACTACAAAGACTTGATAAAAAATGTGAATGGGGAATTTTCAGACTTTCACAGAACATACATGGGCAATTCATTAGGTATTACTTTTTTACAACTGACAGCTTGAATTAACTTAATAATTATAGTTTAGATGTTTAACTGTAATAACATATTTTATAATTAGGTGGCACCAGTGGACGGCTTTCCTTTCTGTTGGGATTGAACGGTCCGAATATTGCCAGTGAATCCGGATGTAGTTCATCCATGGTTGCAGTGTACTTGGCAGTAGACAGCCTCAGAAAGCGCCGATCCGATTTGGCATTAGCTGCAGGCGCAAATCTTTTGCTTCATCCATTCCAGAAACGACACATGGTTAACGTTGCTTCACCGGATGGGCACTGTAAAACATTCGATGAGTCAGCGGATGGATTTGGAAGGGCAGAAGGAGTTGCCACTTTGGTGTTGAAGCGATATTCAGATGCACTGAAGGCTGGCGACACAGTTTTAGCTCTGATACGAGGATGTGGGATATCTCAAGAAGGTACGAGCAGGAGCTTTGGCACTCCAACCAAAGAAGGTCAAGAAATCGCAATGCAGGCAGCTTTAGAAGATGCTGGTGTTTCTCCTGAGGAAATAACCTACGTTGAAGCGCATGGTAAATAAACCTGGAAAGCAATAAAAAATTAGATAATTATTAACAGAAATATAGCTAAAATGCCATTTTATAGGTACTGGAACGGTTATTGGTGACGTCACTGAAATGGCGGCTATTACCAACCTGTACTGTAAATCATCTCGAGATTACCCTTTGTTAGTAGCATCAGGAAAGACAAATATTGGGCATACGGAATCTTGTTCAGGGATTGCTGGAATTATAAAGGTTAAATTGAAGTTTAAATTCAATATTTTGAATAGAGGCTCATATTTTCAAAACCATTTTACAGGTTATTCTAGCCATGCAGCATGAGACCATTCCACCACACATAAATCTTAATAACTTGAATCCCCACATCAACTTGGAAAACGTCCCTATACGGATCCCCACAAAATTAGAGAGATGGGAAACAAATAACAAACCAAGAATCGCTAGCATAAATTCGTTTGGAATAACTGGCACGAATACTAATGTCATTCTACAGGAGTCTCCCAAGTACACCGTACCTTCTCTGGCGTTAGAAATGCAAGATAGACCAACACAAATTTTCACCTGGTCAGCAAAAACGGAGGACAGCCTTGATGAAATGCTTGAATCGTACCTTAAGTACCTACAAGGAAATTCGAATTCTTGCCTAGCAGATATCGCTTACACTTGCAATACTGGCAGGGCTCACTTCCAATATCGAACAGCCATTACTGCAGGAAGTTATCAGGAACTTTGTCAGAAACTAACTTCATCTTCCCGGAAGGCACATACTACTCCAGACAGGAAGTCGGATATTTGTTTTCTTTTCACTGGACAAGGTTCCCAATACGTAGGAATGGCGAAATTACTGTACGAAACCAGTCCGGTTTTTAGAATGAATTTTGACCTTTGCGAAAGAATTCTTCATCAAAAGTACAAAGTGACTATCAAACCGGCGCTGTGGTCAAAAGAAAACAATGACTTATTGCAAAACAGTTTTTACAGCCAGATTTCAATTTTCTGTGTGGAGTACTGCCTAATGAAGCTTTGGGAATCCTGGGGCATTTGGCCGGATGTGGTTATTGGACACAGTCTTGGAGAATTTGCTGCTGCGGTGTGTGCTGAAATACTGTCCTTTGAAGATGCGCTTATGCTTGTTGCTGAACGAAGTCGGTTAATCCAGGAGAAAGCACCACCGGGCCAAATGATAGTCGTGAAGGCGGATAAGAAAACAGTGGATGTCATTCTCTGCCAATTTTTGCTAGAAAATTCAGACTTTTGGTTGGACTACGCAGCTTTCAATTCTCCAGAACAAACCGTTCTTGCAGGTTCATCCGACACTGTGAAAGCTTTTGAAAAATTCGCTCGTTCTAACAACAGTAGTATGAAAACGCACATTATTCAAGCATCTAGCGCGTTCCATTCCAGAGATATGGAACAATTGCTTCCGGAATACAGGGAAATTGTTTCAACTGTCAAATTATCAGCACCAAAGCTCACATACATTTCTGGAGTAACAGGTCAGATTTTAAAAGAGGAGGACATCAATTCAGAATACTGGATTCGCCACACAAGAGAGCCAGTTCACTTTATGGACGCTTCCAAAACAGCTTATGAGCAGGCTGGCTGTAGACTGTATTTGGAGGTAGGCCCTCAGCCAGTTCTTTGTGCCCTTACTATGGCGAGCACTGGTTGTAACGGGGAAGCGTTAACTCTGCTCCCTTCGCTGAGAAATGCTGAAGACGAGTGGAACACTTTACTGGGCTCTTTGGGGTCTTTATTCCTGTTAGGTTTCGAAATCGACTGGTATGGCTTTGACCAATACTTTACACGAAGGAAGGTACACCTTCCAACATATCCATTTAATAGAAAAAAGCATTGGTACGAGACAAAAGAGAATCAGCATGGCATTGTCTTTAACACAAAATCGTTGCATCCACTTTTGGGATGTCAAATTCCCAATGCAACCTCGAATTCCATTTTCCAATCATCATTGGAACTGGAAAAGCTTGCATATTTAAAGGATCATTCAATAGGAGGCCATATTGTATTTCCAGCAGCAGGGTTTTTGGAAATGTGCTTATCATCTGGATGCTTGTCAACTACAGGAAAACAGGAGCTTGTAAATCCAATGTCTATCCAAAATTTGACGGTGGAAGCGCCATTAGGTATTCTCCAAGCTGAAAGTTGTAATCTTCAGACAATAGTATCAAAGGCGGACAATGAAGATAACAAAATAAGTATTTTTGCTCAGAAAACAATAGGGAAAGATTCCGGAAGCAATTCTGGTAGCACCAGCGTAAAATGGATACGACAGGCTGTTGCATCCTTTGTTCCACTTCAAATTAATTATCGTCTCAGAGAAGAAGTAGAAAATCTTGAGGAAATAAGATCACGCTGTCAACTCTCCGCGGACACAACAGAATTTTATGACAGTTTAACAACAGTTGGGCTGGAGTTTGGCAGTAGCTTCAAAAGTCTCAAGAAACTCTGGATGAGTGCAAATGAGAACGAAATATTGACAGAGATTCAACTGCAGGAGGAAGGTTGTGCTTATATGGCTCATCCAGTGGTTCTAGATGCCCTCATCCAAACAATAATGATAGGAATTAAACGAAACAATACTGAATCCCTGTTCGTGCCACTGGTTATTGGAAAAGTTGTAATATTTTCTAAAAGTCCATCCCAGTCTTACTTTGCCCATTGTGGATGGAGTGATGACCAGCCACCAGAAAAAAGAAGTGCAACGCTGTATGATCAAAATGGTAACATTATAGCGTTCATGGAAGGAGTACAAATGATTGAAACAAGAGCTGAAACAGTAGTAAAAAATTTGACAAACAAAACTCTTGAGATGCCAAACATGTATGAAGAAGTATGGAGACCAAGAATGGGGCCCATGAAAAACAGAACTGATTTGAAAGTTATGAACGGAGAAAATCTGTTTGCACAAACGTTTGCCGAAGAGTTGGCAAAATGTCACAAGCAAACAGAGGACGATATAGAAATGGTAGCAAACAGAAAGAAGCTAGTATATTGCTACATTTTAAAAGCATTCTACGAACTGGGATGGGAGCCGGAACTGAATCAAGAACTTATCTTGGACACGTTCATGTCCCGGATGAATATATTACCATCTCATGGAAAACTGATTTACCGATACTTTGACATTCTCAAGGAAGAAGGGATTCTGGAGAAAAGTCCTTGGAAAGTTCTTCAGCTTCCAGCAGAGTTATCTAAAGTTGAACAAGATATTACAAGTTGCGTGAACTTTATAAAAAATCACCCACAAGAAACTGGAGACGCAAAAGTTACTATAGGATGTGGAGAAAGACTTGCTGCATTCCTTACAGGAAAAGAATCGGCACTCAGCTTCCTTTTCCCGGAAGACAAAACAACAGAAGTATGCGCAGAAACATTTTACAACGAATCTATCACAGTAAATGCGGCTCATGTTGCACTTTTCTCAACGATCAAAAAGCTGATGGAAAACTACTCCAGCTTACCAGAGGAACAACGTGGGGTCATTAGATTTCTAGAAATCGGAGCTGGAACAGGTAGGTTCTGATGATGGGAGAGTTATTATTAGGTGGGAGAGAAGTTCTTATGTAGGACTGAACCTGATGACTTTTACTTTTACTTTCAGGATCGACAACAAAACGTGTCCTTCCCATATTTGACCAATTCAAAGCCAAATTCCAGTACACATACACAGATATTTCTCCTGCATTTTTCATTAAAGCGCGGCCAATGTTTGAGGCATATGGGCATAAAATACAATACAAAGTGTTGAATATTGAAGAGGACGCATTGGCACAAGGGTTCATACCTAAACATTACGATATTGTAATGGCAAGCAATGCCCTCCATGCTACGAAAGATCTAGCTGAGTCTGTCCGACATGTGAAGTCCTTGTTGAAGGAAGATGGATTGCTTCTGATGGTGGAAACGCTTCAGCCGATAAGAGAATACGATGTCGTGTTTGGTCTGCTTGATGGATTTTGGAGATTTGATGATTACAATATCCGTCCGGATTATCCGTGTGCTTCCGGCGAAACTTGGGAGAAAGTCTGCAAACTCGAAGGATACGATCGCTACAATTTCTTTCCATGTTTTGGAGGCCAAGTTGGAGTTGTTGTAGCAGGAGCTTCATGTAACCATCTAGCTATACCTAATATTCCCCCGTCTCTTGGGAGTTCAGTGGCGGAAGAAGGTTGGTGGTTAGTGTTTGCAGATGAGGTTGCTTTCCCCAGTCATTTGAAGCACATGTTTCATCAAGTGCGAAGGAAACTGATTATCGTCAACAAATCGAATGAGTATAATTTTAACTCCCACAACTATCACTACCACGTACGACCTAATGCCAAAGCCGACTTTGTTAACATCTTTAAAATGATTAATGGGTCAAAATTAAAAATAGAAGGGATAATTTATTTGTGGGGACTGGACAAAGAGGAAGATCAACTTAGAATCACTACCGGATTCATGTTCCTGGCTCAAATCCTTTTGTCAGAATTCAAAGGATTACCAAAATTTGTACTAGTGACAGAAGGAATGATGCCGATTTTTGATGAAAGCGCAGTAAGTATCACACCTTCCTCACTTTGGGGAATGGTGAGAAGTTTTCGCACAGAGCATTTCAATCTTCACGTTAGAAGCATTGACCTCGATCCCGATGAGGATAATTTTCATCTAAAATATGAAGAACTATTCAGTGAGTTTTGGAATGACGACCTGGAATTCCAAGTTGCTTACCGCCAGAGAAGCCGACATGTCTGTAGACTTGTTCAATGCAAAGATTTTGCAACCCCGCTTTCTCTTCCAAATAGTGAAAGGTACTCATTGAAACTGCCAGAGACGAAAAATATTGCTGACTTAAGATTTTGTCCGAACGGAAAAGCTAACTTAAATGGAAACGAGGTTGACGTTGAAGTTCATGCAACAGGACTGAATTTCAGGTACTGTTGTATTTTAAATCATATGATGCACAATAAATAATTAAACAATAAATATTGGTTATGATGGAAAAAATGATTTATTTGTTCACAGAGATGTCTTTGTTGTATTAAAACCGGAAAAACAATTTGATTCAATTAACTGCCTGGGCCTGGAGTTTTCGGGAGTGGTTGTTGCAACTGGGAGTTGTTGCAAGAATCTTCAGAAGGGCGATCGTGTCATGGGTTGCAAATTTGCAGACGGTGCACTTCCGAGCCATGTACAAATGGATGAAGAATTGTTATTTAAAATACCAGATGAATTTACATTCTGCGAAGCCGCAAGTACGAATTATTATTTTTTGCCTAATAGGAAACCATTGAAAATTTTTACTTATTTATAATTATTAAACATTTTATTGACAGCAATTCCAGCGGCATTTGCAACAGCATATTACTGTCTGGTTATGGTGGCTCGACTCTCCAAAGATGAAACGGTTCTTATCCACGCGGGGTCTGGAGGCGTGGGACTCTTTGCTATTCAAGTGGCAAGAGCAGTAGGTGCTAGAATAATCGCAACAGCAGGAAGTCGAAGGAAGCGAGCATTCCTGAGAAATTTAGGGATTGAGCACGTGTTCCATTCTCGTAACACGGAGTATGCCGAGCAAATCAAGACGCTAACAGAAGGGAAAGGTGTACATGTGATTCTAAATTCACTCACCAGTCCTTCTTTCAAGGAGGCGTCTATCAGCGTTTGTTGCCAAAACGGAAGATTTGTAGAAATGAGCAAGCTTCATGTTTGGACGGAAGATGAAGTTAAAGCAATTCGACCAGATGTACACTATAGGATTGTGGACCTTACCACTGTAAATAAGGACACATGGAAATCTTTCTGGGTGGCCATTTCAAGTTACATGAGTCAAGGGTTATTAAAGCCAATTTCATACACACGCTTTGAAGCTACTTGTATAAGAGAAGCATTGACATACATGCAAAAGGCTAAACATATAGGGAAAATTATAATTGCTCAACCAAAGATGGTTATGAAAGAATCTGCTTTGGAACCAGAATTTAAATTTTTTAACTCAAATTCGACGTATTTAATCACTGGTGGTCTCGGAGGAATCGGAATAGAACTGACAAAATGGATGGTAAAAAATGGAGCAAGGCATATTGTACTCACAAGCCGACGACCTCCTGGTGAAAATGCGGAGAAGGTAATTAAGGAGCTGCAGTCTCAGGGTAGTAATATCGTGACCATGTCAGTAGACGTTGGTAATTACAATGAATGCATGGAGTTATTTAAGTCAATGAAAGATAAAAGGCTAAATCTGCCAAAACTTCGAGGAGTATTCCACTGTGCTGGAACCCTAAGTGATGCAACCTATGTAAACCAATCAGTGGAATCATTTGAAGCTGCTTTCCACGGAAAAGTTTACGGAGCTTGGAATCTACATTTACTTACCAAAGACTGTAACCTGGAGCATTTTACAATGTTTTCATCCATGGTGTCCATCCTTGGTCCAGTCGGTCTTGGAAACTACGCAGCAGCAAATGCTTATTTGGATGCGCTTTGTCATTATCGAAACGCCATTGGTTTGTGCGCTCAGTCAATTAATTGGGGCCAGTGGTCTGAAGTTGGTGCTGCAAAACATGTTAACATGCCTGCGGTCAAGCCGTTCTCCCCTCATCAGGGTCTTCTTGCTCTGGAAATTATTTTAAAAACTGCCAAAGTACAAATTGCCGTCCTTGATGTAGATTTTCAATACGTACGAAAGCTGACATCTAACGTGGGAACATACTTAGAGGAGCTTCAAATAATAAAAGGAAATCAAGGAGTAGCATTCACAGTCAAAATTGGCAACTTTTGGGATGACTTTGGTGTTTGCGATACGGAAGAAAAGAAACTGGACATGATCAAGTTCTATGTTGGCACCATCTTAAAACAAATTTTAAAATTTGATGAAGACGAGAGTATTGACGAAAATGGAAAATTTTCGGAGATGGGTATTGTTACACAAAAATTAAATTTCTAACGTGGAGCTCATATCATTGGCGGTGTACCAAAACTCTATATGCTTCATATCATTACAGGTATGGACTCACTAATGATGCTTGAGATGAAAAACTTTCTCCAAACCATGCTTGGAAAGAATATTACGATGAATGTGTCTGAAATGCAAGAACTTACTACCATTAATAAGTTGGCATCTCATGTGTTACAACTGATTAAAAAATCTTGCGATGATAGTAGCCACCAAATTGATCGAAGTGTAGAAGATAAATCGTACAACCACTTTTCCTCAGAGTTAAGGGCTATAATTGAGGAAGATATGATACTACCCGAAACAATAAAAGGAAATGGAGAAGGATGCCTCCAGTCGCAAATACGGACAGTGTTACTAACAGGTTTGTAAGATTTGACTTTAAAAACACTTAGTAAAATTTATTATATAATGCATTGAATTAAAATAACCGTTTATCGCATTTATAGGAGTTACGGGTAAACTGGGACCCTATATGCTGAAAGCTTTATTAAGTTATCCACTGGATAAAGTATATTGCCTCATAAGAGCCAAGGATGAAAAATATGCACAGGAAAGACTAAATAAAGCGTTACGGGACAAAGATATTTGCTCATTGCCCCAATTAAAAGTACAGCCTGTCGTAGGAGATGTAACTGATCCATTACTTGGCTTGTCGGAAGAAAATTATAGAAATCTAGCTGAATCTATTGACGCTGTTGTTCATTGTGCAGTAAAGGGAAATTTAATGGAGCCATACACTAAGCCAGATGAGCCATTGAGCGAAACTGTTAGACTGGTAAACGTAATTGGTACAAGAAACGTGCTGGACTTTTCTGGAAAGTTTAAATCAAAAAGGTTGCTTTTAGCTTCAACTATATTAGCATGCCATAAAGTTACAGAAGATGAAGTTCTAGTTGAGGACTTTTGTCACACAGAAGATGTTTTTCAAATGACCAATATTGGTTATCCCGTGTCAAAGTGTGTTGGTGAAATATTAGCAAAGCAGGCCAATGAGAGAGGAATCCCTGTACAGGTTCATAGGTTTCCCGGTCTATTAGGTGATGCTTCGGGTATATTTTCATTTCCAAACAATCATGTCATGCTACGGCTTTTAGGCTTTTGTAAGCTAAGAGCCATGCCTTTAATTCCAGTTCCGCTGCAAGTTCTCCCTGTCGATTTTGCAGCGGAAATATCATGTCAATTATTTTTCAACGAAGGTGCTTCTACAGGAGTTTACAATCTCACAAATCCTAAAATGAATCTCTTGCAAGATTTTCCACAAGTTGCTCAAGAATTTGGGTTCCACATAGATATTGTTGAATATGAAGAATTTCATAAGAGACTTTCGGAGAATGAAGAGCTTGCTTCAGTTTTCCCGTATAGAGAGGTCGATATAGAAGATGGTCGCTTTATTGACTTTACGCTTTCTCCTGTGGCTATGCAGTGCTGGTCCAGGAATCCCGATCAGTTTTTTATTAGCCAAAAAGTTATGAAACTAGTATCAAATTATAACGATACTGTACTGAGTCCTGTAGACATTCTTCGTAGAGATATGGAATATGCTAAAAGTAAAGGGATTTTTGCTAAAATGAAGTTAACGTAGCTTTTAGGTATTTTAATAGGTATTTTTATTAGATTGCTTTTACTGATGGAATATTCGCTTTATACAGAAGATTATGCAAATGGTATAGTCTGCAATTATAAAACCTGCATTTTAGTTGGACATGGACATATCGAAATGACTAAGCCTATTTCATAAAGGCACCAATGTAACTGAAAATATTTAGATGTTACCGTTTGTTTAAATCTTAATTATTATCTATATATTTGTTCTATATGTTGTTTATTTATGTTATCGCCATAATTTGCGCTTTTAATGGATGTGCAATATGAAATAATAAAGAATATTTCAACATTACCAAATTTTCCACCAAAATGATTTTTAAATTTATTTTTAGTACATATAATCAAAATTGTAGCGAGAAATTTTAAATGTAGTTACACTGGTTAGTTTAACAGTTTAAGAGTGTACGTTTGAATTCGATAAGTCGAAATTTTTTGCTGTATTTAGAAAAAATGCAAGCCATAAAGCAGTGTTTCCTTTTTTAATTTAGAGCACTGTAACCGCGCTTTCATACAATAGGTGTTGTTGAAAATAACTTGCGTAAGTATTTATCTACAACATATAAAGTTATAACTACTTGCAACATAGGTAGTTTCTGCAGAAAAGGAGAGAAAGTTCTGAGATTTATAAATTATAAATAGTTATAAATGTATCAGAGACAAATCTTCCCATTGAAAAAATTTACAATTTAATATTATCTGTAAATTCAAAGCATTTTGTAGCAGGTATACTAGTAAAAGACAGAGTTTGACAGTAGCCATTGTTTATGCTAAATCAAATAACTGATTTGCTTTTTGAAAGATAGTTTGTCAATACAAATGAGTATGTACAATTTCATAATTGTGCTTAGCATACAGAAAAATTATATATAAATAGCAAATCATCTTGTATTTGTAATATTATCATAAAACTCTTTTCATATTTCTAACAAGGTTATTACTATACTTTATTTATAAATGGTAATAATTTGTATATAGTAAATTACATAAACCCTTAAACCATGATGCGAAGAGTAACTTAATTTTCAATCTTGTATGGATGTGCATTTAATAAGAATAAGATCAACAACATCGTTAGTGTAATTTGTTAAATGTGATTTTTCTGAGTATAATTGTAAAGCTTTAAAAGTTTATAATTCATTAGTTTGAAGAACAAAAACCAACGAGGTAAATATACCAACCTGGTTGATTTTAACATTAAATTACTAAAAAAGTTTTTTAATCATATGCTAGATTACTGAAATTCATTTTAAAAACCTTGTCTGACTTTCTTTTCATCTCTTTGGCCTTAAGACGCAAATGAAGAAATTGTGTTAGATTTTGGTACGTTAGTTGATCGCGCAAACTGTTACTTAATACAGTTTTTAGAGTTAAATAAAATATTGACTGTACCTATTGAGTTTTCCAATATTTCTCTTTCCTATGCTCGAGTGAGCGTACTGTCAAAATATAATGCAAGTATAAGTAACATTGAATTAGAAGCATTTTCCCTTCGTCTCTGACTTCTGAGTCTACCTAAAAGTTGATGCATCACAAATACATACGAAAGAAAAAGGTGACCATTGAGTCCATTCACGCTAATCGCCTCCCAATGATAGTGCCTGAAAAAAGATACAAATAAAAGCATAACAAATTATTGGTTTAACATTATTTCACACTTCCAAGTAAATTACAACTTTCACCACGCTTTCACCATTTTACCGGTACTTGCCTATAATGAACAATTTCAGGCTCACTTTAATAATAATTGTATGTGAAGCGAAGTAGAAATGTTCACTAAATGGATTAATGTATATCTCAAGGTTATTTGATAAAAATATGTCAGTCAATATTTTGAATTTTGCTTACAAGTTAGCTAACCATATTATTGACCTTTAAAGTATATTTTTAAATTTGCCCGTACATAAATTTTCGATATATTTATATAGTATAGAAATTTTCCAGCTAAAAAATTACCTTAGGTTGGGAGATTTTATACCAATTTTTGTGTAATAGGGAAACGTGCAAACGTAAGGATAATTTCTATTCATATATGTTTCTCATCGAAGAACGTGACCATTTGGCAGTCTATTAGCGAGGCTCGTAGTATCACGGATGTGTTCTCCGTAAAATGATACTTTTCAACTTCGAGGTCAACGAAATTCTATCACGAGAACGAACAGACAAATAGGATATGATGTGCTATCCTGGTTCCATTTATTTCAAGCAGGAGCAAAAAGCCAATTAGTTTAGGTCGTTAGATACTTTGATAACTTGTTAGAAAGCTCTTTCCCCGTAGAACCGAGCTCGTTGTTATTTCTCCGCGTTTCTATATGTCCATGGTATAAAGCTGTTTGGATCAGTGCTACCGTCAAGTCTATGACAGCAGCGATCGTTTGGAAAAAAGTCAAAAGTTTGCCATAGTCAGTGTGTCATGCCCAGGCTTGTCCACAGAAAACATACTTGTACCAAAAAGTTTTTCTGTACCTATTTCTTTATATCAATTCCAAATTCATGTTATTTTCTCTCGTCCATCAACACATGTATAGATTAGATGCTTAAATATGCTACAACTATCAAATAACATAATAATATTGTAACGGTTGAATTTGGCAACTGAAATTACTTACATAAAGTTACATAAGTACATATAACATGATTTCGATGAAAATATAGAAATTGCAAAGAAATCTGTGATTACGTCATTTGCTAAAAATACAAGTTTTGACTCTAATAATTTTGTAATCTAAAATAATTTTACTGAATTTAAAGCAAATTTATATGCAAAGATCGTCTTTTTATACACGATGAAAGAAATAATAGCTCTGATAATTATATGTATGGGAAAACAATATGGTTGTACATTTAAATGATACCGATAATAAATTACCTAATAACGCAGTCATAATATTGAACATCTTTGACTTGGCTCCAATAAAATACTGTGCACATACATTCGTGAAAACTGCAAATACTTGTTTCTGAGAAAATAAGTTTCGTTATGAATTTCTTTGAGTTAGTCCTTAGTCCTTACCTGAACGATTCTTGGGTCAGCCTTGCTTCCTTCTTTAAACTCGTCTAGAGTGAGCTTATTATCGTGATTTTTGTCCATTTGATTGAATATTTTATCAACCCGTTTCTGAGGCGTGTTTTCATCATCCGCTACTGGCTGCTGACCCTAAAATTTAAAAAAATTGAACATATACATAAATACATATGACGTAAATCGTGACAGTGTAAAAGTTTCATGTCAATAGCTCGTAAAGCATAGAGCTTTCACATCCTATCAATTTTTACACGATATGTTGTGCAGTGCGGACTTGGACTGCCTACAGAGAAATGAACATGGTCTAGGTGTAATAACAAGACATGGACAAATCACGTGCCTTTGCAATCGCCTCGTAAATGGATACAAAAACGGTAGCGAGCAGTTTTATTGTTTGCGTGAGCATCCCTACATCACTTTTTGTTAACGTCGATTTTTCGCAGTGTTTTTCATGTGGACCAAAACTGACTGAACAAAGAGTAGTAGTAATTGCACATACAGAAAATCCATTACGAAGAATCAACCCCCGCAGCTGAACAAAGTAGGACGCCATTCCAATACCCCATTCAGCCAGTGATCTAAAAATATCCTTCTTTCTCTGTAATAAAGAGAATTCCACCTCTTTCTTTCCAGGCACAATACTAATACATTATCATAGACAGAACATTGTAGTGGTATGCGAGTTCACGTAGAGCATCTACATATATAATGTCTTCCGTTATCTGATACCATGTCTCAATGCTTACCTTTGTATATATTAAGTATTCAAAAATCTTTTCCTACTACTGGGTATATTACTCGACACTAAATATAGCACTTGTAAGTACTTGTAAGCTTTCTTGGATCCAAATAAAGGCAAAATATTTGAGTGAGACTTTATTCTCGGATCGCTTCAACAGTCTTAGCTTCATTGCTTTTCCCTTCATTATAAGATCAACCAGCATTCACCTGAACTGCTTTCTCCAAACGAATGTGATAGATACGTATACCTTTTCTGCTATTCAAAGGTATTTTTACTCTTTTACAACGAACTCTTGTATTAATCACTCTGCGTAGGTGTCTTTCCTACATATATAAACATAGATTACTGGGAATTGGTTGGATGTACTTTCACTTTTGAATTTGTAAAACTGACTACCTTAATCCGGGTATGCAGGAATACCGAGGTTTTTGTCAAAATTATTAATCTGTTTTTGTTATGGCATAATAAGGTGCTTAGTCGTCAGCATAAGTGAAACATAAAAGTAAAAACAGACATATTACATATATATAGGGCAAAACTAATTTTTTCTATATATGTATATACCCTGTACCCCGAACATTGTATGCCATTTGAACCCAACTTTACCGGAACCGGGTCATCCCTAGTGTTACTTTACACGGTTGAAATGATATTTAAACAGTAGAAAAGTTAATGAGTCCTCTTGCCTTAAAAGCGATCGCATTATATCAAGGGTGAAGATAACGATCGTCGCTATTTACGATGGTGCAGAGAAGGAACAACTTTTTTTATGTAAGAACCCCATTTCATAGAAATCTCGATTTTATTTTATTCTTGGCTTGCCATTCTAAGAACCTCTTTACGACCACTTCTTCCGACTAATGAAACTGATGTACTTAAGCAGACAACAATCAGAACCTCGTGCAGTCTTCCACTCATTCAGTAGTTTACTTAATGTGGCCATCAACACGTATCGATTGCAGTCATTAAAGATCAGTGCATTGCAGCTTTCTTTAAACTTTTTACTGGGGATTCTGATATTTAAAACACATATATTTCTTGTTTCTTGCACTATAGGTATGAGCACATGGCTTTGTCGCATTTTATTTGCTTTACAGGAAACCAAGGAAGGTGGAAAACGATAGGGATGATAGATGAACAGGATATGGCTCATGAAATCTTTAATGGCACATAATGAGTGCCAATGAAAGCAATTTCACAAGGATTAATTCTTCTCTCTCAAAGTTGTGTAATGTTTAGCTTTCGATATATTTGGTGTTCTTTAAAACAGTTCCAAGAATTTTACTGTAAGATATAAAAGAAATTATTTTTTATTACAGTACAACGTTAGAAACATTTGCACAAAGAGCAAGCGTTTGGCTACTGGATAATTCGGTTGAAAAATCAACACAACTGTTAAAAAGTAATTATGGGATAAGAGGACCATAAGAAACTAAATAAATATATACACATATATATTACGAAATAAAAAACCAAATAAAACCTTCGTCCGGGTTTTTAGATAATAAATGGTAATGCGAGCCATGAAATACAATGCGTGTTAAATAATAGAGCTTGTTCTACCTGACTTATTTTCTGCATTTTATATTTATCAATAGTCCGAATATTTTTTCCCCTTTAGTTTTACTTCAGTCAAATTTAAAATGTTGATAGATATTGAATGAGATTTTGATAATTTGATTTGCAATGCCCACTTTAATTGTTTGAGTTTATACTTACAGAAGTAGCTTATTTTATCATGAACGAATTCGTTGACTCAAAATGATGGGGAACAAAAACGAGAAAACGGATTTTAAGCATTCTAAAATACGCTGAGCAATACATTTAGCATATTTTCTGGATTATACTTTGTATTTCCGCAGTTATGCTTCGTTCAATTCGTTCTTTGTATTCTCATTTCAAGACCGAAAATATAAATTAGATAAACATTTTCCGCTAAAATGCATAAATTTTACGGAAAACTGTCTCAAAACTTCAAAAGATAATAAGTAGGTTCTTGGAAGGATCTCTAATTTATTTATTAAATTGTCTATGCAAGGCCTTAGTAAATGCGTCAACAAATCAACTTGTATTTCAGTACAAAGAATTATTTATGCATTATACTTACGACCAGAAGAATGGAACAATGTATGTATGTTATCATTGTACAAGTATTGTTAGAAGTTTGAATGGGTAGGTGAATATCGTTCGTGGTATTCCTGTCAAAAGTTGGAAAGTTAAATAAGGAATATATGCTTTTATGTATTATTTTGAAAGTTTTGCTTCAAGTCAAAACTTTCGAACAAGTCAGCATGCCACATCTTTATTCTTTTCTGTCACCTTTCATATGCACGCTTAAAAAGTTGTAGCAGGTTGTGTTTCCCAACTTTCCTATACCGGCTTCCTTCAAAATGGTGAAAACAACTATGATTGAGGTCAACTTTCATTCATATAAAAGCATAAAATTGGTGGTTTGCAGAGTTAGTGTTACCACAAATATTTCATTACATTCATTCCTTGATCTCCTTCCCATTGTCACATTATTTCTAGAAGTTGAATGTAATGTACGGATGAAATTGGGCTATTTGTTCGTTTCGAGGCTGACCTGTGAATTCCAA